>PNEQ01058156.1:0-23971 GCA_003012365.1 Medauroidea extradentata | reverse complement strand
ACCATGTTTTTATTTTTCATTTGTACCAGATATTTTATATTCTTATGAAGTTTTTTTTTTGTCTCTCATAATTTTCTCGTAATGACTTGCATGTTTCCGTTTTAAGGACTACACTAAAGCCAACTGACATACAAAACTGAAAAAAATTTACGGTCGATAAAAACATTGCAGGCTACAATGTCACGTCCATAAAAACAAAGAATATATATTTTTTGCAATTAAATAAAATACGAAAACTTAAAATAAAAATTTTAAAAATTACCTTTTTTTAAAATAAGAAATTAATTAATTTTGTGGTTAAACATAGCTGAATTTGTAGCCTACAACATCGCTATTCACTGGGAATTTTTTCAGTTTGGAAGTGAATTGGTTTTAGTGTCGTCCTTAAAACGGAAACATGCAAATTTTTGCTTAAACTGGCCATTACGCAAAAACTACGCGAAATAACAAATTGCGTTTACTAAGTAATGCATATTCAGAGCAGAAATGTTAAAGAACACATATATTAAATTCATTTTTCAAACAAACTGAGCTACGAGTACATCGACGACAGGACAAGGTTAATTGTATATATAAAAATATTTTTTTTGCAGCGTTCATAATTCTTGCAATCTTTGTGTTAACAGATATACGCCCTAGCCCCTACAGGTGCATTGACGTCAGGTGGAGTTTAACATAGTGTATATATAAGAATAGTTTTTTGAAGCAGATAAATGTTCACAATTCGTGCAATCTTTGACTTAGCAAACATACGTCGTAGCCCTACGAACATAGCCCAAAAGAAAACGCTAATTTTTCAGATCCTTACTCATGTTTATTTCACATTTAACATATTGGCAGACAAGATATACTTTAAAACGGAGCAACTTGGGTCATGATGAAAAATTAAGGGGAGGGGGAGGCAATTATTGTTGCTAAAGTAAATCAAGTTACCTACTCTACATGTCCCTGGTCACTCCGTTTAAGGCCACGATCTCTCGTTTATTTCAAACAATTGCAAATAATTCAAATATTTTTTAACCAAATGCTTTGAAAAATTTTGAGACAGTGTACAGTCATACGATACACAATTTTGCTAGAGCGTTTTTTAAAACAGTTTGCGACCAAAAAATTGTTTTGCTTCATTTTGGCTTATTTTCACAACGAAATGTGTACTATTTCGGGGGCAAAAATCTAAAAATTAGTTTGGTGTATTGCAACAGAAAAATTCATATACAAACGTTGACATATAAGTGTTAAAACTGCCAAAGGAATTTTTGATACACGTATTAATTTGCGTTACAAAAAATATCTTCGAAACCACTGCTAAACTAGAGAGCGAGGCCTTAACGGTAGTAATTTTACTACAAATAATCATGTCTTGCAATAGTTATTTATAATTTCAATTGCCTTTTGGTAATTTTGTATTTTACGACTTTTTTGGTTGTTATACTCAATTTAATATAAGTTTAGATGAATTTGACAGCAACTTAAGGCCAATAATTGTAATATTTTGTTATTTGTGTCACTACACAAGACAAACTTTGCAGTACAGATGCTGAAATGAACCTATCATGTTAATTTTAGAGTTAAAAATGTCTTGCGCTGTGCAAGAAATCACAAAATACTGAAAATTATTACCCATAAGTTGCTAACAAATTTATCCAAACTTATATGAAACAGAGTATAAAAAAGTGAAAACAATGCTCTATTTTTACTATCTGCAATCAAAACATAACACAGAATAAAAAACTTAATGCATTTTTTTAGCTCGTCAAGTAACTTTAAGTGGCAACTGAGATTATTTTCTTGGTCCGACAGTCTGTCGATGTTCGGAAGCGGTGTATTTTTAGTAAATTTGTGTGTTTTTCAATATTAAAGTAATTCATTACTGGATATTGATATACTTTTTATTAATGTATACCTAGTACCAGTTGACCTACTCGTTTTAAGAAAATGTAAGGTTGTTGCAATATTTTAATGTATGGACACTAAATAAGCCATGCTCTCTTTGTTTCTAAATTTTTCGTAATAATAATTTTTTTTTTAAATCTTAAACGAGAGCAGAATCGCAAATCTGTTTGTCAGTTTCGTTAAAAATAGTTTCTGCCGTGATAACTATTTTTTTCCACCGTTTCGAATAAAAAAAGTCGTCAATGAAGGATATAGTCATTATTTTCAGATTTTCATGTTCGCTTAGGATGAAACAATAATATGATATATGTATATTTTTAATAGTGTTAGTTTTGTAGACGATACTTGTGAGTACAGTTTCCTCTTACAAAACAATTTTATTTAGCTTTCATAGTTTTCTCATAACGGTGTGACAAAGACAAAATTTGCTTGTTCTAATGCTATGAAAATAGTGAAAACCAACTGACCTACTTGAATAAAATAGTTCACTGTGATATTACATCCCATGAGCTATGCAATAAAGTATTTAAAAGATCATATCGTAATATTTTAATTAAAAAATATCGCAAAAGTACAGAAAAAAAAGTTTAAAATTCAAAAATTTTTTTTTAAATACAAAAATAGTTCACGAGATTTTTTAAAAATGTTTTAATACGTAGCCCGTGGCATGTTATTTCACTTACGTAAGTCAATTGGTTTTCACTACTTGCATGGCAGCAGAACATGCCAATTTTGACTTTGACGCACCGTTATGAGAAAACTATGCGAGGTAAATTTGTTTCATAAGAGGAAACTGTACTCACAAGTATCGCCTACAAAACTAACACTATTAAATATAAATATAAAATTATGATTTTTGACATATGAAATGGTAATATTTCTTTTCTTGTGCGTTCACATAGGACAGCAGCCAACCACAGCAAAGGATTTTGTGAGTGCCCGCCATGTTGGTTAAACCTCCAAAAATACACGAGAGCAAATCAAAGCTAGAAGAAGAAATGTTAATGTTTGAAGCTATGTTTCTATGTTGTAAATAATGTTTTACGCTGTGCAGTTTGTAGGAACTTTGTTTTTGTACTTCCGTTTACCTCCAAGTACGATTCCACTTAAAATATGTTTTAAATGACCTTCGGTTAACTTTTATACAGAAAGGAATACCGTATTTCAGATTTGTGAAACAATGTCATTAGCTAAACGTAACAGTAAGAATCCAATTGTGAACTAATTTTGCACAAGACGTCTGGTCGTGCATGGTTTCTACTGTTATGTTTTATGTTGTGTGCTTGTGTTTTTAAATTGTGAACCTACCTTTAGCCTGTGGTATAGGACCGCGTCGTGGTAAATGTCGCCGGGGGACATTGTAGGATCAAGCCCGGGGTCTCGGCAGGTGGCCCCGCTCTACACCGCGAGCCCCAGCCAGACGACGGTCGTCCTTGAGACGGCGAGCTATTTGGGTCAGCATCTCAATCCAGTTAATAACTGTGTCAGTGGCGGTCTGTCTGGCGCGAGGACCGTCGCCTTTGTTTGCACGGCCGGGGTTCAAGGCCGTCTACCCGCCCCGACTATTTCTTTGGCGATAATAGGGGCGTGGCGTCGTGTCCCGGCTGCAGCTGCGCTCCGTGTCGTTAGTTCTTGTTATCTGGCCTCTCCAGTTGACTACGCGTATATTCTACAAGACAATAACGTTACATGTACGTTTTGAAATATTTATTTTAAAATACTTAGACAGGGAAGCTATACGCAAACTCTTATTATCAGTGTTAATTAATATCGGGCAACGCACGGATAATTGGGTAACTAGGATAATCAGAAAGTAGCCCATTTTCTATCACAAAAAAAAAATTGAATTTATTTATAATGCTTTCAAAACACTGTAACTACATACGATTTTGCGTACAAATACCATATTTACTCGTTCATAGCAAACGCTTTGTCCCAAAATGATATTTTAATATGTTTGGGATTCAGCTAAAAACGAGAAAATATGATGTTGAAGTCTCGTTAATCCATACTTGCGCGCCAGGGTTGATATTCTTATGTTCCAAAAAAAGTTTTTTCTTACAATAAAATTGGTTTTTTACAGTGTAAATTACACACAATGCCGAACAAACAATCTGAAAGCTGGTTAATCGGAGCATATAATCAGGATTTTACTGTACCCTGTTTCGTATAACTTTGGTTTTGACAGTTATGAGAGCAAATATATTTCTTTAAGTATTGTACACGATTTGTGCAGTTTCACTCGGAAATTATTTGTTCTAATGTGAACCTTCGCTGTCCATTCCACGGTGTGTAGAGGATAGTCTGTATCATGTAACTTTGCCGTACTTCGACATTTCTATTCTGAGAAATGTGCCTAACAGTTCCATTGTTTGCAGCTTTAAGGCTTCGCTCTCTAGTTTAGCAGTGGTTCCGAAAATATTTTTGTAACACAAATTAATGCATATATCAAAAATTCCTTTGGCAGTTTAAACACTTATATATCAGCGTTTGTATATGAATTTTTCGGTTGCAATACACCAAACTGATTTTTAAATTTTTGCCCCCGAAATAGTACACATTTTGTTGTGAAAATAAGCCAAAATTAAGCAAAATAATTTTTTGCTCGCAAACGATACATTATTTTAAAAAAACGCTCTGGCGAAATTGTGTATCGTATGACTGTACTCTGTCTCAAATTTTTTCGAAGCATTTTGGTTAAAAAAATATTTGAGTTATTTGCAATTGTTTAAAATGAACGAGGGATCATGACCTTAAGGTCAAAAATTCATAATTTTATATTTGCACGGCATAGTGTTCGTTTTGCTAACATTACTTGTGACTACACTTCTCCCTTGTAAACGTTAAACTCACGCAGTCTTCCCATAGCAGCATGTCAAAGTCAAAATTTGCAAGTAGTTATGGGAACATTGAATAACTAAAACCAAGTGACTTAGTCAAATTAAATAATTTACTCTGAAATTAGATATTATACGGCGTATGCTATGGGATTTAAAAACACAATAAGAAATTCCTATGTAGGCTTTTTTTTTAAATCTGAAAACAATGGAAAATTTACGTCATTTATGACATTTTTAAAAAAAGACAAATGGACTTTGTTGTGAGTTTTAAAATACTTTAACATATTGCCCATAATATATATTTTTCAGTGTTAATTATTTCATTAAAGTCACCTGGTTTTTCTTGAAAACGCTGTATTTCCTTGCAGCTTGTATGATTGGGTGATATTCCTCTGACACAACGTAGCTGTCTGCAGACTAATAACAGGCATCAAATATTACAATATCATGATTCTTATTGGCTCAGTCAAATAGGGTAACATCTCCAAGTACAAGCTAAAGCCGGCAATCTTCTGGTAAACTGAACGTGTGTTGAAACCCAGCAAACAGCCAAGTTTTCCCGCGGTAAACCATCATCTCTACTCATCGCATCAAGGCGTGGAGTACTAAACTTTCGTAGAAAGTATTTTTCAACGGTACTTCAAGCAATGGTCCTAGTATTTTAATCGTGGAAAGTATGTGGTAAAGTCCAATACCGGTTTCTATGATTTTGTTTTACGGTTCATAGTTACAGCAACGTGAAAAAGTCATTTTTAGCACGTTAACTGTTCTACCAGCTATTACATTTGTGTGCTCCTAAATATTTTGCGGTTTCGCAGTAACCTTGTTCTGACTGCCAAAGTCAAATAAGTGACGCATAGGGACCCCTGTTTTTCGCGAAAAGAATTTTGCCCCACTTTGTTTCGGCGCCTTACGTGCACATCTGTAGTTCTGCTTCGTGGTCAGTGATTGCCGTAGAGACCTGAAAAATTCGCGTTTTCTTGTGGCCCCAAGCTGGAATTCCAGAAACTGTAAGTTCGTGCCGCTTTCGCAATTGACCGTTGACTTATCTGACACTTCCTGGAAATCGCTTAGCCAATAGTACAGGAGCAACTAAATGCAGGCCCATATAACTGCGTCGTAGGGCAGCCAGCGAGCAGATAATGTCTGCTTGAATACTCACATGTTCTTGGAGGCCAGCCTACAGGTCAATGAACAAGCGAATTTTTCCCGTCTCTAGTGATGGGATATTTTAACTTTCACGATCCTTAGTATTCTACCGGCAAATCACAGAGATGTGGTGTTGTAGGAACGTTATTGGAATTGGCAGAGTCAAATGAGATACGGCTCTTCACATAGACACGCTGCCAATAACCATGAAGCAGAACTGCAGATGTGCACGTAAGGCACTGAAACAAACTGGGGCAAAATTCTTTTCGCGAAAACAGGGGCCCCTAGTGACGTATATACATAAGGACACACTGCCAAATAACAGCTAAGTAGGGTTGCAGATGTGCGTGTAGAGTATTAAAACAAGCCGGAGGAAGTTTTCTTTCGCGAAAATCATGGTGCCCCTACTTGTGTTCTTTTTCTGCTGACGGACGTTGAAGAACTCTCAGTATTCCAGTGCCTGTCAGCAGCAACGGAATGTGGCCTTGGTGTTGTCGTAGCAGGCCAATGTTATTGCACGGCACCAAGCATATTCCAAAAATATTTGCAGTTGAGTAGCCTCCTTCTTGTGAAAACACTGACCGCAATTTTCTGTTGCTGACGCTTAGCTTCGGTAGTGACCGACCGCCGTTCAAAATACGAAACGCGTTTCACAAAAACAGCACTTGGAAACCATCTTGTCTGGAATAATTTAAAAAAAAAAATCTAATTTGGCATGTATATTTCCTATTGTGTTTGCGATATTGACAAGGCACATGACGTAGCCTCGTACATAGTATACAGTTGGTATTGCTTGACTACTAGTAGGGGTCGCGGTGGATGAATGGTTAGACCATCCGCCTCCCACCAAGGCGATCCGGGTTCAGTTCTCGGCGGGGTCGATCTCAGGATTTTGGCAAACGGGAATCGTACCGGACGATGCCGTTGATCGGCCGTTTTTTCTCGAAGAAATTCCGTTTCCCCCGCCCCTTCAATCCAGCTCTGCTCCATTCTCATCTCATGTCACACCTCACCAGCGCTAAGACCTCGATGTTACGGGGCCTCCCTATCTGCTCTTCAAATGCGTTGCAATCAGTTACGTCTATCCTTTTTTTTTTAAAACAAACTGTTTAACGCACATTATATTTATTCATCTACGAAAAGAACACACTTCAAACTACGTCACTGTAGTTTTAAAAATTTGGCACGCTTATTTAAAACATCATGGTGGCCAAAAATAAATTTTGCAGGATGTTGTATCTGGAAAAATAAAAACAGAATTAAAAAAACACAACTATAGAAATAAGCGTTCGACTATGCTAGCCACAAATAAAATTATGTGGCCATCGCTTAGAGTCCCATAGGAAAAATGATAACAGTAAATCACTGCACGCCAGCTGAGTGGCTAGCGCGGAGAGGCGATAATACATTACATACGTCGGCCAACGGCAACCTTACCGCTCCTGCCTCACACACACAAACGCAACGTATCTAGGGAGGCTCCTTAAGGGGGATTGATTCTTCTCAGGTCGTATTTACTGATTTTCTGATAAGTCAGGAAATAAAAGAGGTTGTTTTACTTTTTCACGTTGACAAGCCATAATTTAGTGTGTCATTCACTTTGTGGATTCCATATGGCATTGTTTCTGTTACTTCTGTGACCCAAGTAGTCGATCCCGTAAATAATAGAAATGTTTCCTTGTCAGCTATTTCCCATTGCTGAATATTGAATATATTACGGTTCGAACAATTTCAGAAAATGGATTAAGTTTGTGTCTATGCCCTGTCGTGACAAAAATTGATACATCGACTGTAACAGGAAGTTGTTGAGAAGAAACAGATAATTCCAAGGTGGTAAGGGCTAATACTGGCGATGGTAGCAGGAGTCGCACCCACGGTTTGTCGGCCAGCTGGTGGGCGCTTCAGCCCACGCTGTTTGCCCTCTGCCCTCCGGCTCTGATTGGCGGTGAAGAATGTTCATTCTCGCCTGACGTCTGGGTCCCTATCAGACCATCTTCTACACTGCCACGGTCCGATGGGATGATGACGTCGGTGAGTCCTTGGGTCGCTGGTCTGGTCCTCATAGTAATAGGACTCGTCCACGAAGCGGATTCGTAGAGTTTGGATAGCCTCGCCACAGAATATTTAGGAATACAGAAGTGAAATAGCCGGTAGCCCAGCAAACTCAGTCACACACGCCAGCAAAATGGCTTCCCTGGCCAGCAACATGGCGGAAGCGCCTACCGCCAATCAGCGTGAGGCAGCTGCTCTGCAGCCAGGCCAATAGAAAACTTGCCGTAACATGCAGGAGCCAAACACGAGGCTGGCATCAACAGTCTGGCTGCTGACGAGATATAAAGGGCCTGACGACGACACCGAGAGTCAGTTCATGCCTCGCCGCCGAGCAGGCTGGTTATTCCCAGGCCATAATTATTTAGGCCCTGGTAATGTTATTGACGATGCTGTACCTGTGGATATTTATGATGCAATAGCATGACAACATGATACAGAGTATAGTACTGCTACAGGTCATAAGGATATTCGTCGTGCAGATGAAAAAGCTATTGTTAATTTCATTAACGATTATCATTCTACAGGTAATTGGCATTCAGTTATTGGTGCAACAGGTCTCGGACTGAAATACGGCGTAGAAAGTATAACAGGTGTATTATATCCTAGTATGCCTAAAATTTCTCCTAAAGGACAACGAACGAGAGCTGATTGGAGTGCTATACGAAATATCAATAAGAGTCGTGCTGCACGTAAAACTTTGGGATTAACGAGTAATCGGAAGCAGACTGAACAACCTCGTAAACGAGCTACTCAACCAGATGATCCCGCACCTGGACCATCATCATCTAAACGTCCTGCGGAGCAAGACGCTGAAGTTGGTCCAAGTAAACAGACTCGGACAGACGACTTCGATTGGGAGGAATCGTTCGACCTCAACATGTTGGAGGACGATTGGACTGAAGCAAATCAGGCGGATGCTGCAGCTGCCATGGATGTTGTTGACGCCGGAGATGTAGGTAATGCAACGTCATCGGCAGGCGGTATAAGTACTAAAGGAGCTCCAGGAACATTTTTGATGTACAAAACCCCACATATGGGTTCGAGAACTATATGTATTTCCAAAAAATTTATGTTAATATTGTGGGGTAATACCGCGTAATTTCGCGTCTGTATTACTATTTAGTCTGTGGCCTCGCCATCAGCAAGGTGGTTCCCCGCAGCTAACGTGTGGGTGTTACCGTTACTAGGTGAGTGGGTTTTTACTACCTGCCACCGCGGTTGGAAGGAGCGTAATCTCCTTCTGTCAGTGGTATTCAACTACCCTGTCAGCGTATTGCTTTGGCTGCTCTGCCATGGCACAGCATATTTAGGAATACAGAAGTGGAATAGCCGGTTGGACAGCGAACTCGGTCACACACGCCAGCAAAATGGCTTCTCTGGCCAGCAACATGGCGGAAGCGCCTACCGCCAATCATCGTGAGGCAGCTGCTCTGATAATCGGCAGCCAGGCCAACAGAAAACTTGCCGTAACACGCAGAAGCCGAACATACACGGGGCTGGTATCAACAACCTCGGGCAGCTAATAAGCGACGAAGTTCGCCCGTATCAAACGAGCCGCCGCGCATTTCACGTCTGTGGCTATGGTGAGCCCTGGCTGTTTGGGACTGACTGGAGAGAACTGACGACCCTCCTAGCATGAAGGACAGCAAAGTGTCTCCTGGTAAGCCTTCGGGATCAAGTACAGGAAGGCGGTACTGCCACACACCGGCGGCAGCGACGCCGAACACGTGTCGCATTGAATGTATAGACTCTACTTTGGAATCAGTAGACACGTGAAAAATTCGCGTATTTCTTGTGGACACTATCTAGAATTCAAACAGCTGTGAGTTGGTGTCACTTTCGCAATTGGACCTTGACTTATTGGACACCTACTGAAAGAAGTCTGAGGCAATGATAGAGACGCAACTAAACGCAGGTTTAGTCATGTGATACCACCGTCTCAGCGAGCAGCCAATGAGCAGCTGTTATTTAGAGATGATGGTTAGATACCGGAACAATTCTCGGGTTCACTGACCTGTAGGTTAGCCTCCAAGATCATATGTGGACTCAAGCAAACATCAACTGTTCATTGGCTGCTCACTTCAATAGTGAAACGGACCAGCATTTAGTTACATTTTTGTTATTGACGCAGAGACTTCCAGAGGATGGCGAAGAAGTCAAGGGCAAATTGCGAAAGTTACATGAACGTATAGCTGCTTAAATTCTGGCGTGTGCCTAAGATAAAACGTGAATTTTTCAGGTCCTTAACAATTGTTTATCGTGGGAAAACTTGACTATTTTCTGGGTTTCAACGTCCATTCAGCTTACCAAAAGATTACTGGCTTTGGTTTGTACGTGGAGCTGTTTCGCTATTTGACTGAGCCAATAAGAATCCCACTATTGTAATATGTGCTGCCTATTATTGGTCTTCAGACAGCTACGTTGGGTCAGACGTATATCACCTGATCATATGTGGTGCAAGAAGTTATAGCGTTTTCAAGGGCATGGGCGTCGTAAACGGGGGGGGGGGGGACACGCCCCCCCCCAAAATTTCGTAGTTTTTAAGATTTTTTAAGATTAAGTTTCCTTAAGTTGTACATATATTAAATATTTTGATGCAGAAACTCTTTAAATAGCAGCATTTTGCACCTCAAAATATAAAATTTCCCGGTGGAGGACTCCTACACACCCCTTTATTACGTAGGTTATATGTACACTTTCTCTACCAGTGACTTCCCCCCAAAAAATAAAATGCTTACGACGCTGATGTTCAAGGGTATGTTGACACATTACATTTTCGTGATATTCCATCGTCTCTATTGATATTCTAAGCTGCTAGCCTACAGGTAACTGAGCCTGCAATTTTTTAAGGTTTCTAAGGAATTAGTTAATATTAAATAATTAGGCCTACCAGTGTTTCTTCCTTTATTGGTAGGGCGATCCGTGTTCGATTCCCGGCGGGGTCGGTCCCCGGATTTTCGCATGTGAGAATCGCGCTGACCAAAATCTCTCACTCCTTTACGAACTACAAATGGAGTATTTCAGCAAAATTAAATCAGCGATAAACAACTGGTTATCAATCACTTAAGAGTACACATATGTCAAAATTTAATCAGCGAACAGTCACTGATTGCAAGTGTTTTCACCCCACTGATATAATTTGTTGAACCAACTCTATCGGTGTTTATTTTGTCTTCAAATTTTAACTTTTGAGCTCACTTACCAAAGTGAAAAAAAATTCACAGCGAATAACGATGTTCTAGGCTACAAGTTCAGCTATGTTAAACCACAAAGTAAAATATTTTTGTATTTAAAACAAATTATTGAAATTTTTAAATTTTTATTTTATATTTCAGCATTTTTATTAAAATCCAGAAAGTTTTTATTCTTTGTTTTTATTTACTTGAAATTGTAGCCTACGACATCTTTATCCACTGTGAATTTTTTCAGTTTGGTATACCTGTTGGTTTTAGTGTAGTCCTTAAAATGGAAACAGGCAAATTTTGACTTTAAGAGTGCGTATTAGATAAATAAACGCTGAAAACATTAATTGATGTCTACGCTTTTTTCGAAGGCAATATGTATAAAATACTCAATGACAATCCTAGATAATAGTGTTTACCAACTTTATGAGTAAATATTTATCCAGAATTACTAACTCGTTACGCGTGATCTCTTGCGCCGCTATTAAATTCACGAGGTTCCGGCGTCAGAGATTGTGCCTCAGAAGTTCGTAACACTGGAAACAATTTTGTTTAAAACGTTGGCTAAAACTATTGTCTAGGATTGCTATTGTTTAACTTTCGCAAATTGGTTTCAAGAAACCTACAGTTATATATTAATGCTTTTAGCGTTGAATTATGTACCACGCCCTCTTAACAAGTCATTACGCGAAAACTAAGAGAGATAAAAAAATTTCGTAAGAGCAAAATTTTGTCACATATTGTGTCTAAAATAAAAAAAATATCTGGTACAAGTAAAAAATAAAAACATGGCAATGAAAATTGATGTAGAACGTGCCTTAAGGGCGCGGCTACCGCAATTTTCATCATCATTATTTTATTTTGTATTTGTACCAGATATTTTTTTTTTTGTTTTAGACATAAAATGTGACTAAATTTGGCTCTTATGATTTTTTTTTATCTCTCATAGTTTTCGCGTAATGGCTTGTTAAAGTCATATTTTGCATGTATCCGTTTTAACGACTACACTAAAACCAACTGATATACCAAACTCAAAAAAATCACAGTGGATAAAGACATTGCAGGCTACAATGACATGCTCATAAAATTAAAGAATAAACATTATTTGTATTCTTTAAAAAATGATTGAACTTTTTAAATTTTTATATTAAGTTTCAGCAATTTTTTAAAATTGAAATAATTTTTATTCTTAAATTTCATGAGCATGTCATTGTAGCCTGCAATGTCTTTATCCACTGTGATTTTTTTTAATTTGGTATATCAGTTGGTTTTAGTGTAGTCGTTAGAACGGAAACATGCAAAAATATGACTTTAACAAGCCATTACGCGATAACTATGAGAGATAAAAAAATTTGACAAGAGTCAAATTTAGTCACATTTTGTGTCTAAAAACAGAAAAAAAAAATCTGGTACAAATAAAAAATAAAAAAAAATGGTGATGAAAATTGCGGTATACCGCGCCCTTAACTATGACATTCGACCTTGTGTGAAGTGTGTTTTCTTTTCATATATTGGCACAGTAGGTGCACGTGGAATAGTTTCGTAGAAAAATATTTTAACGAAAACGCTGCAACGCTTTTGAAGCGAGTGATGAGCGGCGTCCTTGAAAATGCTCACTTCAGCATGACTAATGAAGTCGCGTAGAGAGAGGATTCCACGAAAGCTATTTTTTTTTCTCATTTTTAACTCTTGTAAAGGTAGCTACGACGATTTTCCGTGTAAGATCATTCGTTTTTAATGTTTCATGTAAGAGTAAGAAACTTTGTGGTCTACAAAACTGCGTGTTTACTTAGGAATCAGAATTTACAAATTACAGTGTTATATATTTATATATTTAACTGCAATTACGTGAATGTGGGGTTACTTTACGTACTGTATAGAACAATTAAAATTAAATAAATTACGTCGACAAAATAAAATATATTTTAGAGCTTGTAATTTTTATTGGTGTACCAGTTGTTCAAATCTGCAGTCTACGTGTCCATTGGTCTGAATACTTACATATAGATAGAGGTACGTAAATTTCGCATATACATTCCAGGTCAGGTTGAACGCCAATTATGTATACTTCATTGTCATGTCTGTGACTTGCTGGCGGTTGTTACGAAACGCGTTTGACTACTGCAAGCCAGTAGTAAATAAGGAAATAATGGTGAAGGGCTATCGCTTGCTACCTGCTTGTACGGTTATAAGTGGGTGTATAGGACTGACAAGTCTAGGATGCTGCCAGATGAATCCGCGAAATTGACTTACCTCTACGTATAGAGATGGGAAAAATTCGCGGGTTCACTGACCTGTAGGCTAGTAGGCTAGCCTCCAAGAATCTATGTTCACTGCAGCAGACAACGGCTGTTTATTAGCTGCTCGCTGACACAGTGATATCGCATGATTGGGTTTCTGTTCAGTTGCTACTTCATAATTGGCTCAGGACAGAACTCTTCAGGAAATGTAAAATGAGTCAAGAGTCAATTACGAACGTGACACTAACTTACAGTTGTTGAATTTTAACCTGTACCCAAAACAAAACGCGAATTTTTCAGGCCCCTACTTACATATTATTTACCGCAGAACTATAATATGTAAAAAAAAAAATGTTCAACACTTGTTCACGCATATTTAGTTTGTAGGATTACGATTGAACAAAAAAATGGAAAGCACTTTTATACCAGTGTGAGGTCAGATGATATCTGATACACTGTAACGTTAGATACATATGTAAGGTGAGGCAGACAGATCTCCGCTTCAAAGGAAGCTGATAAAAACCAAACTAAGCAAGATAAAGAGAGAACTTGTGATCCTGGAATAGTATCGGCCATAGCCTGCTGCAATTTAACACCTACATACTTATAAGGGGAAGATAACGTTGCTGATTTGGATTTATATAGTTTCCATCATACTTCTTATTTCAATTTTATTTCTGAATATTCAACTTCGTTAGAGCATCAATAATGTAATCCCAATTCTGATCGTAAACCGTAAGGCCGTCCAAGGATAAGAATGACGTATTCGTGCTTCGATCTTCTCGGATCTCTTCAGGTAAGGGCAGGTTGCAGATTTCAGCAACCACCTTACGACACGGTTTACAGATTTTCGTAAACTTAGAAGTTGGCGTGAAAGGTACAAGAAACTTGACACCTTCGAATACATACCGCCAAGAAACACAGTTTAACATCAATAATGTACTAATAGACGTCACAAGCAAGAGTATTATATGATGTTTATTTTGCGGCATGAAACCTTCCAAAGTCTTTTAATCCATATTGTAACCAGGATGTTTCTATAGGTTAGACTACTACATGCATTCCATCAATACTAACTTTAAATAAACCACAGAACAGAGTATTAGGCTTGCTCTGGTCTTTATGGGGAAGTGTTAGAAAATGTTCTTGTATTTTCACCTTTCGAGCTATAACATTTTTTCAGATTGCATTATGAACATTTTCACTTTGACAAGACCTATGATGTATTCTTGATAAAATGCTTGTCATAAATAATGATGGAATCTGTCATTAATTTGTCATGCAGAATCATTACAAGGGAATTATAGGTTAACTTTCAAGAATGGTTACAAGTCCAATATAAGATGAACACGCAACACTTTTATGACATCCAAAATTCATCACAAATATTTTCTATGCCTCAACGTTGCCACATTCACCAAAATATTTCAAAATAGTAGTTATTGCAGAAATAAAATCTAGCATCTAGCTCTCCCTATTAACGTAGCCAGAAGTATTAAAATTAAACTCATTTAACTAATGAATTTGAAGAACAGTTGTCCTTCCCTTTTAGCACCATATCCTTCATTGTTGTTACAACTTACTGACTGAGCCATTCCCGTTACTAATATATTGCCCTTCGGGTATAGATGATTCAGGATAAAGTAAGCACTTTTGAAAGTCTAGTTATTTTTGTATTTTAAGTAATTTATTGTTTCCTGCCACTTTTTGATATTAAGCATCCTGAGTATCATTCAGTGTGTACCGTACGTACTCAAAAGTTAAGAGCCTGCGTCACCTCTTTGGTCAAAAATTTTGATTTCCATTTAGTTACTGAAGAATGTGACGAATAACCGGCATTGTTTCTTTATAGAAACCTTACAATTTACTATTAGGTGCGTATTTTTGGATGAAATCGCGGTACTGGGAGTTATTTAGTATTTATTATGTGGTGAGATATAATTTTTATTTTTAAATTTAAATGAGGTTAATTATTGCATAGTTAGGGCCGACGCATTTATTTTTGGAGTATACTGTACGTAATGGAATGCAAAGTAATTAGCTACGTCCCCATTGAAATATTTTCGGTTAAATCTTGCCATATTGTTAATCAGAAAGAAATTAAAGAAAAATTCAACATAATAAGTGAGGTTAGGATAAATAACATTTGTTAATCATTATTCTAGAAAAGGTAGTTGTCAAAAGTGCTCACTTTATTGCGGACTACCTATATAATTTCAGAAGTAATGGCAGCAACTTCGTTGGTTATCGACTTCTTCAGATCTTTCTGTGTGTAAGATACAGTGTTGTGTACCAGGAAATGTTTTCGTCATTGTACCAGCAAAAGAGAATGCAACATATAATATGTTGACGAAAAACGGAATTGTGTGTACTATTCGTGGTTAACAAGTTTTTTTTTGTATCTTGAAACGTTTAACTTATCGGCGAGGCTTTTCTGCCGCAGTCAATATTATTTTATACGAGAAAAACACGTTTGTAGCTGTACGAAGAATTTTATTTGGTTACTTGTTTCCATGTGATATTTTTGTAACAGTAGAAATTAAGTTCGCAGGGATCTCTGTTTGATACCTGCTTGTACGGTTATAAGCCAATATATAATCGATTGTGGCTAGTGGGTGTATAGGACTGACTAGTCTAGGCTGCTGCCAGATGAATCCGCGAAATTGACGTACCTCTACTGTACATATAGAGATGGGAAAAATTCAGCATGACACATTATAATCCAGAACTGTTGGTCTTGTGACCGTTTTCTTCGTTAATGGCGCTAGAATTGTCTTGAAGGGCACAAAAAAAAGGGGGGGTTGAAGATGTGCTATTTTAGCATAACGAAACACTCTATATTCTACAGGTAAAATATTTTAAATTTTGAAATAATTTTCTTTAAAACTGTCTCTCCCTCCCATCTGGCTTCGCCATTGTTTCCACTATACGGTCAGTGTGAAGAAGTTGGCAACCGTTCTATAAACTGAGTCACAGGGCAGTTCAGTCGTCGAATGTGATGTCGCAAGAGGTCGTTGGGATTTCAGAATGACTGCACTGAAGAGATTCCTCCTCGCATGCTGTGAATGCCGCCCGCCGGGGCCCCTTCCAGCCGCCGTCCTCTGTCGGCGACCTTGCTCAGCCGTCTGCGCTCCTCCCGGCTAGGAATGTGGTCGGTCACCGCCGAGGTCATCGACTGGAGCGCCTGACCTTTCAGCGCCGAGACTGCGACCTGAGAGCTCGGCCACTCGGATCCCCGTCACAATTCTCTCCCTCCACAGTCCCTCGTGACTCAAGTATAGATGATGGTATGACGCGGAAATGTTTTGTGCCAACATACCCTTCAAAATTCTGTAGCAAATTGCATCACATATAGAGGTACGTAAATTTCGCAGATACATTCCAGGTCAGGTTGAACGCCAATTATATAGGTATACTTCATTGTCATGTCTGTGACTTGCTAGCGGCTGTTACGAAACACGTTTGACTAATGCAAGCCAGTAGTAAATAAGGAAATAATACGAAGTGCTATCGCTTGCTACCTGCTTGTACGGTTATAAGCCAATAGATAATCGATTGTGGCCAGTGAGTGTGTAGGGACTGACAAGTCTAGGCTGCTGCCAGATGAATCCGCGAAATTGACGTACCTCTACTCATATATGATTGGTCGGGACATTAAAATATCACGAATTCAAAGACCTGCTGGCTAGAATCCATTGTCCTATGCATACTCAAGCCCCGTCTGTTCATTGTCGGCTGTTCCACTGAGTGAAAGCTAATGGACTAATGCTCGGGGCTTGAGTATGCATAGGATAGTTGATTCTAACATGCAGATCATTGAATTCGTAGGGCCTAGTAGTGTTCGCGAAAATATTTTTGCCCCACTTTGTTTTAGTGTCTTACGTGCACACCTGCAGCTCAACTTTATGATTATTGGCAGAGTGTTTTTGTGCAGAGTTATTATTCATTTGACTGTGCCAATCAGTGCACGGATAACTGTGACACTTCACGTCTATGATTTGCGGATTTAACCTCTAGACGCTGTATGTTAAGGCATCCAATCACTGACCACAAAGCAGAGCAGGTGCGCACGTAAGGCACTGAAACAAAGTGCTGCAAAGATATTTTCGTGAAAACTACAGGGCCCTATGAATTCGCGATATTTTCCTGTCCGTAGTGATTGGGTGATATACGTCTGACACAATGTAGCTGTCTTCAGTTCAATAACAGGCATCAAATATTACAATGGCGGGATTCTTATTGGTTCAGTCAAATAGGGCAACAGCTTCACGTACAAGCGACAGCCAGTCATCTTGTGATAAGCTGAACGTGCATTCAAAAACATCAAACAATCAAGTTTTCCCGCGATAAACCATCCGTACTCATTAGGTGGGTTTACAATAGATAACAAAACAGTAAGCACAGAATACAGAAATTATGTATTATTATCTACCGATTCACAACTGAAAAAAAAAAATTGTCGTGTGCATAGAGAGGCTGCTGACATAGGAAATTGTAATATTTCATTTCTTGTGCGTACACATATATCAGCAACCAATCACAGCTAAGGATTTTGTGAATGTTCACGATGTTGGTTTTACCTCCAAAATTACACGAGAATAAACCGAATCTAGAATAAGAAATTTTAATGTTACAAACTATGTTTTTATATTGTAAATAATGTTTTATACGGTGCAGTTTATTGCGACTATGTTAAATATTTATATATTTACTATTATCTCCGTATACGATTCCACTTCACATGTGTTTCAATGACTTCGATTGTCTTCTATGCTGCAACGAATATTTTAGATTCGTCGAAAAAATTCCGTTGGCAATACATTACGGTAAGAATCCAATTGTGAACTAATTTTGTACAAGGAGTCTGGTCATGCACACTTTCTACTGTTATGTAATATGTTCTGTGCTTGTGTTTTTTAATTGTTAACCATCCTATACCCTTCCTTCGTTAGCCTAGTCAGACATCGAGTCTGACAAAGGACCTTTACAGTCGCAAGGAACCTTTCTTGTTACGCTTTTCCCGGCTTTTAATAGATTCATTTAAGAAATCAGTAGACGTAATTAAGAGGAGTGTGTTCCGGTGTCAAATTTCCGCATGACGGTTGGGAACGGCGGAGCGATAAGAGCCAGAGTACCACGCTCGACGAGAAGCATATCGCATCTGTTCACAGCGCGCCAAACTGACGTGCAAGATTTTCGTTATTTCCTAAGCGGTAACCCTGAAATTTTATTTTTGGATAGTTTGTAAGAAAGGTCAGCTCATGCTTCTATTATGCGTTTTACGAATTCCAAGTGGCATTTTATAGACTGCACAATGCACGGTGGCCTGGACAGACGACCATCTTAAGGGTCTTCCCTAGATAGGCTGCGTTTGTGTGTGTGTGATGCAGAAAATCTATGGAGTGGTAAGGGTGCAAGTGACCGTCGTATGTAATGCATTATCGCCTCTCCGCGCAAGCTACTTAGCTGGCGTGCAGTGCTTTACTACCTACTATCCTTTTTTCCTATGGGGCTTTAAGCGGTCACCAAATTATGTTATTTGTGGGCAGCATAGTTCAACGTCTGACGCTCATTTCTATTGCTGTTTTTTTTTCTTTCAAATCTGGTTATTATTTTTCCAGATACGGCAGTCTAGAAAATTCATTTTTGGCCATTTTGAAAGGCCCGAAAATAATGTTTCTGATAAACGTCGGGAATTTTTTATATTATAGCGGCATAGTAAGAAGTGCGTGTTATTTTCGTAGATATACAAATATATTGTGTGTCATACAGTTTCGTCAAAAAAAGAATTGGCGTATCTCGCTGCAACGCATTTGAAGTACAGGTAAGGAGGCCCCTTAAAGTAAAGATCTCAGTTTTTACTATTGTGTTACAACAGTGTTCTTGTCTGCAAGTTATTGTTCAGAGCTACCACAGCTGTACGGTCATCTCTGACCGATTATTGCAATATGGTCTACTATGAACTAAGAAGGGGATGCAACTTACACGGTCGCGTACATACATTACAATAGTTCAGATTACAGTTGTACGCAATTTATCTACAGGATGAGTTAAAAAGAATACCTCAAATTTGAAGGTCTGTATTATCACAACCAAACAACTTACAAAATTGTGTGACCGCTCAAATGAACCGTAGAACAACGAATTTTTTGTACCGTACCTTCATGAATGTTCTATGTGACCGCCACAAGCAGCACCAACCACATCGACGCGATACTCAAACTCGTTCCACGCTCGTGCCAGCATGTCCGGTGTAACGGTGTTGAAGATGCCTTCATCTCTAATCTGGTGTTTAGTGATGAAGCGACGTCCCACACCAACGGTAAGTTCAACCGGCACATCATGAGCATATGGGGCCAGGAGAATCCATTTGAAATCACCGAACACGAACGCGCGTCACCCAAAGTGAACGTGTTTCGCGCTGTATCCATGAGACACTGTTTTCGGCTCCTTCTTTTTTTCAAGAGTCCACTGTTATTGGAATTTCTTATTTGGACATGCTTACCTTATGGTTATTTTCTCATAATAGGCGGCGGGGATTCAATTTTCCTGCAGGCTGGTGTGTAACCCAATTAGCTCCTTGCTGTTCGCGACTACCTTAACGAGACGTTGCCGCAACGCCGGATTGGTCGCGGAGCAGATGGTGAACGGCCACTTCTTCACGGGCCCCCAAGAGACCCATATCTCACCCTTGTGATTCTGTACCTGTGGGGGTACATAAATGATCTCGTGTTTATTCCAACATTGCCGGCTACCATTGCCGAACTCGAAACAAGATTTACGGACGCTGTTCACAACGTTACACCGGACATGCTGGCACGAGTGTAGAACGAGTTTGAGTATCGCGTCGATGTGGTTCGTGCTGCTCGTGGCGGTCACAGTGAACATTTATAAATGTATGGTACACAAACTTCGTTGTTCTACGGTTCATTTGAGTGGTCACACAACGTTGTAAGTTGTTCGGTTGAAATAATACAGACCTTCGAAGTCGGGGTATTCTTTTTTACTCACCATGTATATTCACAAATTACCAATTTTCAGACAAGGCTGCTCTGTTACAAAACCTGTCTTTCAGTGTCACAGTGTCCATTCTCGGAGTATGATGTTACAAATGTGACGCGGAAAGGAAAACATGGGACAACTTGTCAAACAAGTGTAATTTACAGAGGACAGGAAATTGAAAGTTTGGGTCTAATTAGTTTTTTTTCTTATTACTGTGGATATTTTCTGCTTGAAACATTTGTAAAGAGCTGCAATGCATGCGCATTTTTAATGCCTTTTTAATCAAAAAAGTTTTCTTTGTCGTATGAAAATAAAAATAATCATATTTTCGTTAATGTTTATAAACAGAAGTGTGATTGTTGTGTTAAAAGGTTGATACGTTTGTTCTCTTAACAACATAATACATCAAAAATTCAATTTCGGATTCAGCCAACAATAGCTTCGTTTACCCTTTCCGTATCACGAATAACGCACGTAGTTGTGATATCTGTTTTCTTCATAAATACTAAACAATAGTAGTCACTATTGCCTGATGTGGAGTGTGCACGATAGTTTTAATTTTTCTGAATAGGAAGAGCAGGCAAGCGAAATTATGCTAGCGAGGGCGAAAGCGAGAACAAATGTGAGCGCAAGTGCTATCCAATTCTCGGAGAGCAGACGAGAAAATTCTCAGAAATTATTAGCCAACGTGGTTAACTTCCTAAAATACAGGTCTTTCCGAAGCAGCATATGAGCAGCTGTAAACTATTTGAAAGTCTTAGTATCAGGCGGCTGTTCTGTTTCATTTGAAATCGTCCAAAGTAATTAATCAATAGCCTATTCTACTCCAGACGTTTCTACAGAGTAGACTTATACATGCATTGCATCTGTACTAACGTAAAATAAACCACAGATTCTGACTGTGCTTTAATGACGCCAGAATTTTAATAATGAAAATATTATATATATTTTATTCCCTAAACGTTAGTACCCAGTGACGTTGTGTTCACTAACTTACGAATTCTCCCCAAAATGTTAACTGTTAGCTCTTTTCTTAATTTTGGTAAATGATTCTTAATTCGTGTTAAACTAATATTTTGGCTGACGTTTGTTTGTACGTACAATATCAAACCGTTTAAAACTGAGCATAATTTCCGGAAATAATAATTAACATTTTGGTTTACTGTTCGGAACAAATTTGTCGTAAAGGATCTTTTCCATAGTGCTGCGATTCTGTCTCACAATGTATTTGTTTGTTTATCTCGGCTTCATAGTATTTTTAATTGACGTTAAGGGAAGTTTGTTAGATATACATATTCGTGTATTTTTAAGTTTTCGAGCAATGATATTTATTTATGTTGTATTATAAAAATTTTCGCTTTGGCAAGACATATAAGATATGTTCCTGGTAAACTGCTTGACATAAATAATGCAATCTTTCATTAGTTTGTCATGTATAATCATTGCAAGGAATTTATAGGTTAACTTTCAAGAATAATTACAACTGCAATAAAAGCTGAACATATAACAGTAATATAATCTCCAAATGTCATCACAAATATCTTCTATGCCTCAACATTGACACGTTTACCAAAAAAAAAATTAAAAGGGTAGTTACTGTAGAAAATCGATAAGTTTAATTTAGCATCTAGCTCTCTCCTTTAAGAAGGCTTGGTAGATAAATAAGCACTGAATTCTACAATTAAGAGATCCACATGAAAGTCAATATAAAAAAAAACTGCAAAACAGTAATCCTAGGTAATTCTATTTCCCAACGTTATGAGCGAATATTTATCTTGAATGGTGCATTTGTTAAGCGTGATCTCTCGCGCCGTAATTAAATGCTGTACGAGATTTCGGCGTTAGAGATTGATATTCAGATATACGTTACTCGAGAAACATTTTTACTCAGAACGTTGGCAAAAACTATTGTCTAGAATTGCTGCTTTTTGATTTTTGCAAATTGGCTTCGAGAAATCTACAATTCTGAACTGATGCTTTCAGCGCTGAATTATATACCATGCATTTTTAAGTAGCATCATTGAATATGTGCAGGTATGTCTCTAGTGTTGAGTTACATTAGTAGAGACAATCATGAAACGATCTATCGGCAGGACAGAGTCTGGCTACCAAAACTTGTAGACTAAATCCGATCCCTTCGCGTCTTCTAGAGCTATACGTATTCAGCGGTAGAACTATTTTTCTTAAGCGGTGGCGAATAAATCCATGTAATGAACACGTTAATTGGAAATTACCAGTTAAAAAAATAAATTAGAAAAGAGCAGCAATATGAAGTAGGTTTTGGAAAACCTTTTAGGCTCGTGCACAATCCCTTGGCGACGAAAATTTCGTACGTTTGATTCCGACGTAAGAAATTTTGCTAAACGAATTCGTCACTGTGGCAAAATATTTGCTCGTATGAGTGACAAAGCCTGTTACGTAAGACTACCATTTTTCCCCTTTGTATTGACTTCTCAAAACCTAGATATTACACTTGACCTTTTACGTGTTACTTTATGTCGTGCGCTCTCTTGAACTTCGAAATAACTGACATTTTGCGAGGAAGAATAAATAATCCGTTTCAACGAAGACGCAAACGAGGCACAGTGCATTTCTAAAGAAGTTTCTAGCGACTTCAGCGTGGCAACAACGCAATAGGTAACCCGTCAGCGGAGATAACTAAGCCTATTTCCACAGCGAGTCACAATAGGAATGTCGGTATCTTTCTGAGCGTTACGTCGTAAAGTACAGATAAGCAACACTGTTTCGGGATGTGTTGTAGTTATACACAGCTGGTGCTGATAACATGTTATCAATTAAAACCCAATTTATCAAGAACCTCATTAACGTCTTCACGCCCATAAATCACTGTACATCAATAGTTATAAAAGTTACGAAGGAATATGGTTGTTTACATTAAGAGGAGTGTTCGCCGGTGTTGAATTTCCACCTTTGACGCTTGAGAACAGCGTAGCGATAAGAGCCAGTGTCCCACACTTGACGAGAAGCATATCGCCTCTATTCGCAGCGCGCTAAACTGGCATGCAAGGTTTTCCTTGTAGTCTT
Organism: Medauroidea extradentata; assembly: GCA_003012365.1. NCBI lineage: Eukaryota > Metazoa > Arthropoda > Insecta > Phasmatodea > Phasmatidae > Medauroidea > Medauroidea extradentata. Next base: position 568 of record PNEQ01058156.1, on the reverse strand, counting down.
TTTTCGTACGGAACTTTAATCGGTGACCACAACATTTTATTTTTTAATAGTATGAAGCAAAGAAAGACCAACGGAAGCCTCTCGCTTTGCACTTTACGAATTCCGGTAATATTTTCGGAGTTACAGCAGCCTAAATAGGAAAAAAATTTACAAATAAAAAAAAAAAAAAAAGAAACGTTTTTAGCCATTTTTGAGAGCCTCGAAAATCATATTTCTAACAAGCGCGCTGAATTTTTGAAAACATAGAAGCATAGTTTCAAACGTGTGTACTTTTCGTAGATAAACACAATATGAATAAGTTAAGTAGTTTCGTGTAAAAAAGAATACGCGTGACACGCTGTAACGCCGTCCATGCGCCAGTCAAGGACTACTCTTAAGGGCGTTCAAGTGGGGAAAAATTCATAATTTTATATTTGTATAAAATAGTGTTAGTTTTGTAGACATTACTTAAGAGTACATTAACATCTAACGGAAAAAAATTAGCTCATCTAGTTTTCCCGTAATGTCACTTCAAAGTCAAAATTTGCATATTTTTACTTCATACAAAACTTGAAAACCAGTAAATATA
>PNEQ01058151.1:0-63069 GCA_003012365.1 Medauroidea extradentata | reverse complement strand
TTTTTTTTTTTTTTTTTTTTTTTTTTTTTTTTTTTTTTTTTTTTTTTTTTTTTTTTTTTTTTTTTTTTTTTTTTTTTTTTTTTTTTTTTTTTTTTTTTTTTTTTTTTTTTTTTTTTTTTTTTTTTTTTTTTTTTTTTTTTTTTTTTTTTTTTTTTTTTTTTTTTTTTTTTACTTTTAATTTTTCGTTCATTTGTATTTCTTGTCATTTGACAAAATGCCTCTTGGAATTTAAGTTTTATTATTTATGTAAATACCTATCTATACTCGATTTCACTTCTTTATTTTTAGGTTCACTTATGTTTTCTGAGGCGATATTGCAATGCACTGGCGTATATAAACATTATTTTACTAAATTGCTTGGTACAGACAATTCGTCAATGATTTCGGAATAGTTTCCTGTAGGGACGGAAGACGCTTTCGGTTGCCATTACGTGGTTAAAGCAGGGAGAGCATAACATACACACCGCCGATAATACAGGCCAACAAGTTGTCACCGAATCGCTGTTATTGACAATGGGCAAAAGTGGCATAAGGTATCCTGTCGAAGAAAGCCATCCCAGTGAACCTAATGTTCATTCCAAAACAATTTACTTACGTTTGTCGGCGTATGAAATGCTGTGAAAATTGAACTCGTTAAGGGATTTCCGTATACCTACAATTTGAACAAAAGTAGTTACCATTACCGTACTTCTTATCAAAATGCACGCCTGCAATCGTTCAGCCTGTTTGCTACAGTAAGCGTTACTGATGGTAGGGAGGGTTTCTAGCATTTGCATATACCACTTCTTCATCGGAGCCTTATCGTTCAGATAGTGAGAGACGAGGTTTTAGTCAGTTTTCAACATCAAGTCTTTAGCGCTGGTGAAGGGTTATAGTACGTAGTGACTGGAAAATTTCGCGAATTCAATTACGTGTAGGCTAGAATCCATTGTAGGTACTATGCATACTCAAGTCCCGACTATTTGTCAACTAGCAGCTAATCAGTGGAACAACAGACAATGAACGAATATACGGGGCTCAAATATGCACAGTACAATGGATTCTAGCAAACGGGGCATTAAATTCGCGAAATTTTCTAGTCTCTAGCGATATGATGTGAGTATGGAGCAGCGACGGAATGAATTGGGGGGGGGGGAAACGGGAGATCCCCGAGAAAACCCGCCGACCAGCGGAATCGTCCGGCACGATTCCCAAATGCGAAAATCAGGGGACCGACCCCGCCGGGAATCGAACCCGGACCCCTCGGACACCGCGACCCCATCGTTCAGATAGGCTATTGCGTTGGCGCCCAGAATTATTTCACCCAACGTTACCATGTCCGTTCTCCATCGACCGGCATTTCAGTGAAGTAAATTTAGTGTGATAAGGCTGTCTTCTGCTCGGATATTGCTCGAGAGTTTGAATAAGTCTACAAATTACACTCAAATTATACTATATGTATATCTACAAGTACAGCCCATGGGCAAACACCAACAACGCAGTCGAATTAGTGATTCATCAGATATTGGAAAATCTATACCCGGTCTAGTTTTGTTTTAGGATTAACCCTTTAAAGTAAACCAAACGATTTGAATAATAAAGTGAATAAGGCAATAATAAAAGCCGGATAAATGTTTCAAGTATTGTCTTGCTATTTTTCGTAGTGTGTCTTATAGCCACAACTTAACAAATATTTGTGAACCTATGTTTTAACATTCACACTTTAATGACAACTCAAACTTTAAAATTTGTAGTGCATAATTTTAAACGTGATTTCATTTATTTGTTTGTTTTTTTTTTTTTTTCGATTGGTCCTTTATGGTAAAAAACAGTCTCTTGTTGTTGAAAGAACACTCATTCTGTATAAGGAAAGTTTTGTCAACAGTAACTGCTGCTTTTTTAACAGTACGTATTTTTATTTTGTATTTTATGCGCTGTACTATCAAACAATTAAACAACGGTTTATTAGTAATGTTACATATTATGTGTAATGCCCTCCGTTATCCAAATATCAGTCAAAGTTTTAACGTTAAATAATTTCAATTTAGACCTCGTTTGTATACTTCAACTTTTAACAACAGGTTTGGCATTTCTAAGAACCTTAAGGAGTAAAAAAATGAAAAACGGTTTTAACATAAATACATGAGAGATTTAGGGAATAAAAAATATTTTCATATCAAAACGTGAGTATTTTAGAAGCTCGGTTATCATTCTGGCCTATTTATTATCACATTAAAACTATAAAAATTAAAGTTTTTCATTTTTAAGGCATTTGTGGTTTCAAGCCTTTATTATTCTAAAAACAGTTTCTAATTTTTTACTAAAAGCAAGTAATACTACCTCATAGTGATGTATAAACAGACGACTACTAATAAAATATCTACTCAGGAACAATTCTCATCTAATTATGATGAGTAGTTCGGATTTTATCGATGTTAGAGTATTCCAGTGGTTTGTTCAACGGCATGCCTATGCATACCTCTTGAATAGTTGCTTAATGTTTCAGTCTCATAGCGTAAATCACCGAAGAAATGTTAAAGGAAAAAAAAATGATTGTCTTCTTGCCACGAGGATAGTGGCGTGGCTGCAGACACTTCACCGAGTACGTGTAACTCAATTTATATTCCTTGTGCACTCGCGTGCGCGCGCTGCGACAGCGTGGAAGGGAAGGACCGACAGTCGGGTTGGGTCAGAGAAGTGGGGTTCGCGGAATGCAAGGACCTACTTGTCATTCTCCACGGCGGAGGTCCGACGGACTCTCTCGCCAGCCTGCGGGCTTTTCTATACGTCATGCGGGGAACGGTCGAGCAGAACTCGACAGCCTCTACGAGGGAAATTTATTGTACGAAACTCCCAAGCTCTGTCTCGAACGAAAAAGCGAGGGGAAAAAAAGCCACATTCTGAATGCGTCTATCGGAGAACTGATGGCAGTAGCCCAAACAATTGAAGTTTGGATTTCCGTAAACAGCATTTTTTTTTAAGGTTTTAAGTGAAATTTGTCCTCTTGTATGTGATGTAATTTGTGCGTAGACAAGTATTTGCAGACTACGCCAAAAACACATTTAAATATGGGATACGAACAAAATAATTTTTATTTCAAAATAAACACTTAAACAGTATCTTTAATTTCAAACGTACATAGTACATATAATGGCCTACAGTAAGGTATTTGACAATGATAATTTGAACATTCGACTGAAATACACCAGTTATTAACTTACACCAGTTATTAACTCACATACGCTCATAATGCTTAGAATATTTTCCGATTGTAATTTGTATTCCAATTCTTAAGATAAAGTGTGTTTGATTCAGTTCTAAAATGTATAATTTATATTTACTTATGGGTTAGAACGAGCCTTGCAAATATTTAAAAGTAAACTAACTTTGTGTATTTTTTTTTTTTCAAAATAAAATGAATTGTACCATTGGAATAATAACCAAGAATAAAATAAATATTCCAATCGAATTATCAGGTGTTTGTCAGTTGTCTGCAAGTGTTTTAGTAAACATTGTTGTTTTTATTATCATAATGGTTTGTCTGTCAAATAACTACATACATTTACACAGTAGTACTTGAAATAATTACTTATAACATCAAACAATTATTATATATTATGTTATATATACATATGTGTGTGTACAGAGAGAGAGAGAGAGAGAGAGAGAGAGAGAGAGAGAGAGAGAGAGAGTGATATAGAAAGTCACGGATGACATATTATGACCTAAGTTCTGAAATACAACTTTTTTTATATAGTTATAATTGAATAGCTTCAGGGGGCAAACCAAAATTTTCTGGGGCTAAACATAACTGTCAGGGTGGGGATCTCGCTTATTGAGTAAATGTGAGAGGTACTAAAAGTATCGTAAAGGTTACGAACTCATAATTGAGTCTGTGTGTTTTCCTTATATAGCACATTAAATTCAAATGTTTAGACAGCTACACACCAGACTGAAAAAATTATTAACGGTAGAGCCAGAGAAATTAATGCAAATTAACTAAAATAACTGTGGTTTCATTAAAATAACTACAATTAATTAAATAAAAATAACAAATACAAAAGTTATCACAGAGCATTTAAAGAGACAAAAATGAGTGACTAGAAGAATTACTGATATTTAAAAAAAACTGAGTAAATGCATTATACATTCATACAATTATAAATTAACATTTTTTTACGGAATTAATAATTTTAAAGTTATTTAAACACGGCGACTTTTCAGAGTTTTATTTATAAAATAATTATTACAATTATTTTCCAATTTACTAATTACGTTTATCTTTCTGCACGTGTGGGTGTTCTGACAGAGACTCACAATAACAGCTACCAAATAACAACTCGCGCTTCCATTCTGAAATAAATTAACACTTAACTAAATAAATTTGAATATACACGTTACTATTTAGATTAACTTTACCATTAACTTAACTATATCATTGACTTTAGCTGTAACTTTAACTGTACCGTCTGCCTTAAAAAACACACTACCCAACTTAATCATTGACTTCAATATTAAGGCCTTGACAGACGGAATACTTAAGTTTTATGGTGTCGGCCCTTCACGACCAGGACGTCCAATCCTCTGCTCCATGCCAGCCCTCGGAACCAGGCTTCACGACAGACACCCACACTGCAGTATCACTAATGATTGACAAAACGCCACTACCCACTGGTATCCTACCCCTTTGGGAGGCAGTTTCCTTCCCTTGGCTATCGTCTCACGACCGAGACTACATCTTCATCATCCCAAGGTTGCCGTCAGGCCTCCAGTCCCGACAACACATCTTACCCCGGCAGACGACCAAGACCGACTTCCAGAAAATGGCGTCCAACCGCCTGTCGACGTGGACTCTCCTGCCGACTCAGCGTAGCTCTTGCCAGTGACCCCGGTGCGACGGACACCCGGGCACTGAGTTTCACAACTAAGGCCCCTTGTTGCCAGGTGAAGCACTGTTTCTCTTGCTAGGAGAGGTGACTGACCTGCAGAAATCAGGCCACTTCCTAGAAGAAGTCAGGGAGCCCGATACGTAGGCTCCTTGTGAAATAACTAGACTCTCGCCTTCCCACAGCAGAGTCAATGACATTTGTCCAATCAAAACTAGTTTAAAATAAACTTCAAAAATGTACGTCGGGATATATAATAAATGTAAGGATGTGTGCGTATAAATACGCACACACACAGTCGTTGCTGAGTAGCCTACTAGCAGACAGAAAAATTCGATCACATAATACACACATAATTTTTACTATTCAGAAATCCCCCATACAAATCAAAGTCTGATGTAAGGTTTTAATTCCTTCTGTACAATATTTATGAAAGAATATTTATAGCTAAATTTACCAGATTTGTTGTTACTTCTCCTGGGCAGCGGTCACAATCTTGTGCGCTGGTAACACAATCACTGCGGCTACATTTCACGATATTTATTTGTTGGTTTTCTGATAGGAAAAATGAATCATCACATAACAGTTACTAAATTTTATGGCACGAATACCGTTTTCATAATACAGCGCAGCGTCTTAAAAGTAGACATTTGCTGAAAAAATGTGAATACATTACTGTGTGTGTATTTATCTTCCCTGGAGAAATCCCTCGTCACATTTTTAAGATCATAATGAAAACTCTTTAAAGCAGTTAAATGAATATACAAAAAACAATAAAGGCAAATTTAATGTTGCAATAAATAACCCTGTATAACGTTTGCAGATTTTTTGTTATATTTATTATAATGGAAGAAAATATTCTAAGTAACTTTATAAGTAACTAAATTCCTCAATTGATAGTTTTTCTGTTACTTGAATAAGTAAAAACGCCAGTATGTACTGGTCAGTTCTTAAATATTTCAGAATGTACGTTATAAAAGATAGGGTAAAGTTATCTTTACTTGGCTAAGTTTATTACATAATACTGTAATTTATTCTCAAATTATTAGCCAATTTCGACGTTTAGAGCATTGTATTATATAAACATTATCGTTTAGTTGCATTTAACGGTCTTTAGATGTCACTCATCTTAATCTATTGAAGACTAAAAAGTAAACAAGAACAACTGAATCTGGAATTTGCAAAAGGTACCAAGTCCACTTTTTGATAAAATTCAGATTCTACGATATTTCGACTATCCAAAGCATTCTCTTTGCTGTCAGCAACAAAATAAAACAAGTCCTATACAAAAAAAAGCGTTAAACGGACTAGTCAATATATGTGGAACTTGCAAATGGTACCAAGTCTTGGACTTGGTATCTTTTGTTAATGACAAATGATGTGGACATTACAAGGGCACTGCGATTATCTACTTTAAACAGTGCTGTTACTATCAGTTCGTTTATAAATCTTATTTGAAAGGAGTTTTTGATGTTCATGAACAGCTTCATACCTTTTATCTTCAGCTCCCAGGACAGAAATGGAACTGTAATAATTACAAATTCAAAACTTGACGACATTCGCGTTATTTGAAGCGGCCACATTCTACGACAATATACTACACTGGCGTCCTGCCACAAACTAATAGACATGTCCATGAATGTGCCAACAGTGCATTTTTTTTTGTTTATGACTTACATTACTGTTTAGGAAGAATCGGTTTCCATGTTGTTCAGTAGTTTTTTTTTTCCACTAGCATGTACCAAGGTTCCAATAATCTACACCAAGGACATTACGCTTTCTCTGATAGTGTAATACATAAACATTGCTTTATAGGTATAAAGTACCAGATGGTGGTGTATTTGCAAAATATGTTTCTATGTATCGTATTAATAGTTTTTCACTAGAATATACCAACATTGCCCTAATATCTACTAAAGACGTTATGTTTTATGAGCCATTGATAGAATGAACATTGCCTGATTTGCAAAAGGAACCAAGTCCACTAAATTCATTAATTTATAAAAAATAAAAAACAAATATTATCTACCTGAATTATGATTCACATTATTCCACACACACTATAATTTCAAGTTAACCATTATTGATAACCTGTTTCATTCCCAGATACACAATGATAAGTCTTTAGTTGTTTCCCAACAATTTGCTCGCTTGGACTTGGAACCTTTTGCAAATTCCTGATTCAACTGTAGTTTTAACCTGTGACCACAGTTGGCAACAGAATTAGAGTTGCGAATACTAATATTAACTTACTCTACGCCGTACATATTCACGTGTAAATTTGAACGTCAAGTTATTATAATTTGTATGCTTGTAAGGTTACCAGAAACGACGTTATTTACTTTATGCATGTAACACCTTTCAGAATGAATCGCATCAAATATGACAATTCTGATAATTTAATTACTACCTACACTACCTTTCACAGTACTCCGGGAAACTGCATAACTGCAACTGTTGAATGTTACAAATTTTGTAAGAAAAAATGTGAGACTCAATGCAACCAACGCATTGGTGGAATATATTATCATGAGGTAATCCAAAATTGGTTAATCAAGCTGTGCATAGAAATGAAAATTGTTTAATGTAAGACGCCCATAAAAAATACTGGTACAGCACCAACCTCGACGTAAAAATTATTAGCAAGCACACATAACGGTCAAAAATATACTCATACCCATTATTTAGACATGCGCACTATTAATCTCATTATATTGGGCGTATTATAACAAAAAGTGTCTAAATTTCCACAGGAAATTGTTTATCGTCATCAACGTACGAAATGGAAACATACTACAGTCTTTCTGTAAAATAAAATGTGTACCTTAATGTACCTATATTTTCCTCTTTAACACATTTTCATTAAGTAATTAACGACAAATATTAGTGAGCTGTTATCGTTATTAAATCAAACGTTGCTTCATAAATTTTAGCTGTGAATGTAACTGTACTTTTAAAATAAATCATACACAAACATCACCTAGTTAATTGCAAAATTACTTTAAGATGCTAGTTTTCAATGTTAAGAGGAACGCGGGAATTATCAACATCTGCTATTTGCACTGTACTGGAAACTAATACATGTTGGACACAGCGACTGACATTAATTTTGGAGAATGTCTCGCAAAAAAATTCAACTTGAAAATGTCTGGGATAGGAAATACCTCTTAAATAAAGATTAACATTTTCCAATGGAACATAGTGGCATTTTGTCAACAGTACTTGACCATATAATGACACGGTTTTAAAGACAAAAAAAATATGTAACGATTATTTAATTTGTCTCTTGGTCTTTTATATTTCCTTAAAGTTACGGTACATTCATTTTTGTTCAAATAGTTTCTGTAAAATTAATCGTGGTTGACAATTAAAGCAATATATTTATTCGCAAAATTCAATAATATTATATTTAACTAAACTAAATTGGCAATACTTTCTAATAGATTGAAAAGCAATAAAGATACTATATCCCCACCCAATAATTTATTATTAACTGAAGTTGTTAAGCGTTGCTCGTTTTGGCTAAGTTCTCATTCGAATATTTTCTTTGTGTGTACAATAATTACTCAGAATATTCTTATATTTTAATTTTGCTGATACTGACTTTGCGAGTTTTTATAAAATTATTGCCTCTCTTTCTGGAAGTCGGAAACGCGGTCACATGATATCTGTAGACTTTAAGTTGTAGAGATACTGCCAAAGAATTATTACCAGAGGGAAAGAAAAAAAAAGTAGGACGAGCTTTGTTCGTCACAAAATTTACTGCCGTCACATCCTTTTACTATGCTTGTGGGATTAAGTGGAAAGCGTCGCTATCATATTAAACGAATAACGTTTTGTATACACACAAGCGCATATAAACACTATTTCTGATTCTTCCATCATACAATGTTATAGTACTCTTCATCTGCTCATATTTGCAGCATTTTTAAACACAGGAATTTTCGAAAACGCTTTTAGCAGTAACAGAAACTATCTGCAATAGGCTTTGCTTTACACTTTATGTTAATTATATAAGGAGTTATGCGCTTCCTGTCCTACAGTTACGAGTCGCAAGGAAACATATAATGAATGGCTGTTCGGAGGCTTGTGAACAGCGATTTATTTATTAACTTATTAATGGGTCTTGCTGAAAGATAGGTCATTAGAGACCGCTAAATTTATCAGCTGGTGAGTGCGTTGGAGTAGATATTTTAGTCCAGGCCTTTAGAAAGCGAAAAGTAGACTTAATTTTATGCTGACAGTTTAGGTTTTCCTGGAGCGTGGCATTATCATAATACTCTGAAAAGGCGTGAAGGTGAATTCCAGTTGAAAGGCAGAAACATCAGCCCAAATATGCTCGGCCTTTTGTAGATTCCGTTTGCCACGTGCTACTGGACCCGATAGACAATAAAATACACTTAAGACCTTAGGTCCCTATTTACGTTATTTTAGTAAGATTTATTTTTTAGATCCTGAAAGGGAGCAGATATCGTAAAACAGTTACATAGAAATGTTCGAAATTGTTTGTTCTATGTAGTCTTAATATTTCAGTACGTAAATGTTTATAATTGTGGCTATTTACTGACTTTTAAAGAAAATTTAATTAAGTTGATAATCAGCCAAATTTATAGAAACGTATGGTTTTGAAAAAAAATTAAACTACATAGTTCAAACGATTTTCATCATTTGTGTGTAACGGTTTTGCGATATCTGCTACTTTTCAGGTTTTAAAAAATTTAATCCGCAAAAAATAAAATATGAACCAATTACCTTAATCACTAAGGACTCGTGACGTACCTTTTAACTCACTGCGATACGTATGCATAATGCTAGTGTAAGACGGCCTAGATCCACTGTTCATGCCGGAACATTTTCAAAACAAACACATGCACGTCTCTGCATGTCTGACAACATGGAAGCGGAGAAAGCGCCTCAAGGGTGAAGAGATGCGCGCGAAGATCTAGCCGTGATATTGTCTGTTTCACAAACATCAGCCACGGCGGGCTTAGTTGGGTGAAGCCGAATGAAACTTAAATCGGCTGGTAACGCATCTAGTTTATAGTTTGTGAGATGGCTGTAGGGACTACATGAGTGCTCTGTGTGCACTTTCAAAATGAAAACATGGTAAAAAAATTACATGGAAGGAGAGCGTGTTGAATTTGGCGAATTAGGTTTGTTATTTGTTTAAAAGAATTGGTTTTCTGAGTTGGCTATTTTGACAGTATTATTTTGTTGTACAATGGCTGTATACCATCTACAGACTAGAAAGTGAGCAGCTGTTGGTTGTGAAGTATCAGGAAAGTAAACTCTTCAGATTTCCCACACTTTGTAGAATATTAACTTAAATTTGATATATTGATGTAGGCCTACACATTTACATGGTGACCAAACTTCAACACAATAATGATGCTAATGATTTATTGCCATTAAACCTTACAAACAATAGGCAGGGGCACGGCCGTAGAAGAACAGGTCTGGACACTCGCCTATCTAACAATGTATTTTGCTTGACCCCCTTGTTGTTTGGTTGTAGTTCGTCAAGTTACCGAGAGTGTCGTACTTTTTGGCGCTGTTTTCCGGGCGGTCGGACTCAAACTCAGCTCACTTTTTTCCATTGTTAAATTTATAAAGTAAATAAATATTGCTGCAGCCTTTTCTTAAATTTGTGAGCGAAGAAAGTATTTTGTAAATTGATAAAAAATACGTTTTGATAAATTGTTTAACTTAGCGGAAAGGAAGTGGGCGGAGTTTAGTCCGACCGCCGTAACATCAGCGCCAATAAAACATAATATTCTCGGTAACTTGACGAACTACAGCCAAATAACAAAGGGGTCAAATATCCAGGCGAGTGTCCAGACCTGTTCTCCTACGGCCGTGGGCAGGGGCAACATGACTTTATAATAGACTTTAAATTGAAATAATTCTTAAAATTACATTTAATCGTAATTAAGAACATTATTCACGCGAGGCCTACTCTATTGTCCAATATCCATATTGTGAAAATAATATTCCTCACGAGTGCGTTAAGGGTTTATGTTTTAAAGGTTTCATCAGATAAGCTTGTTAAACACTACAGCAGTTGATTACAGATTTTTAGACTTGGTACATCAAATTTATTCATTGGTTTACTTAACCTACAACTCAGAAAATCAGCGAGTCTGTAGCCCGTAGAGTAGGTAAGGATAATGTGGTTCTTCATATTCTAATTGTTATTCATATGCTGTCAGCAGTTTTCATAACAAAGGGCAACACAGCTTTTCATCGCGATGAACATCCAATCAAAGCCCTGACTGACAATGGGCAGTGTCGAGATATTTGCATGAGTAATATTACATTTGAAGCAAATCACTGGTGATAGATAAGATCTACAAAGAAGAAAAAAATTATTTCTATTTTAACTAATGCACAGTTATGGTAAAGATTAGGCAGAAGTTAAATATAACTTATATGCTAAAATGTACTATTTACGTACAATTTTATATAAGTTTAAATTAAATATACCACGTTAGCAATTGCAGATTTTCATTCCTTTACTTTCCAGTGATCAAAATTACTATCTATATAATATATGGCAATACAAGTAGGCCTACGTGTCGCAAATGGCCGGTGATATTTCAATGCGCTATTGTGAAAACTGCATAATGAGCCACTGAATAAAATAAACATTGATAGTTAAAAGATGTGAGAGTTAATTTACTGAAATAATTCTTACTTCAGTATTTATTTATTTTAGGTATGAGTAGTGGGCAAAAATTGCCTGCAATCCAGAGCTGGATGTTTTTAAAAAGACGCACGCATACTTGTGCACTAGTCATTTTGAAAGTAGTCAGTTCAGAGATGAAGAACGCACCTTACTTATCATCAGAGCTGTTCCGTCGATTGTGGTTACTCCTAAATTGTGTAGTGTGTCTGCAGCATCTGCCAGATCAAGCTCATATCTCGTTGATGACCATTTTCAAGAGAACAAGCCAGCTCACATTTGATGGATCATGGTTATATCTTGCGCAGGATATGTCAGGTGTTCAGTGTGATTCTGATTTTTTTTTAATTAACAACTTCTCCAATTTCCATAGACAATGCAGAGCACCGATAGGTTCAGGTGATCTTGACTCTTCAAATAATAAAAGTAATTGCGAAATTCAGCTCAATTTTAGCGAGTGTGACAAACACAATAATATGCTTAAGACAAGCAGTGAATGTGAGGAAAGTGTAGAACTTACCAGTGCTGAGGATTATATCAATGCATCAACTGTTTCCGCCTAGTGTAAGTAGTGGTAAAAAGAGAAAGTGTTCAATTCTTTCTGGAATCAACTGTACACGCTACAAGAAATGTACACCTCGTAAAAGGGTTTTGATCTGTTAAATTCAGAAACGGGAGAGAACACTTACATCATAGCTCCCCCCCCCCAACTCATTTTATCCTCTTACATTTCTGACCAACAAGGTGTCTTCATCTTTCCACTCTCCTTCTCTGCCTATCACCCTTCCAATAGTTGTCCTCCCCATTTTAGTGACCTCTTTTCATGATTTTTTTTTCAATTACCCCTGTTCACTCCTCATGCAAAAAGACCTGGTCCATCATTAGATTCATAGTCAATAAATTAATTGAATAAATTGTTACCAACTTCTCCATCCACTTCCATTCCTTCAAGACATATTACCCTATTTCTGTAACATTTTCGGATGGCCTATCTCTTATCTGTATTCTTTCTGCCTGCCTTGCACTATTTCCTCTTCACCCATCTTGCCACCCTTATCAGAACACCCTCAGTATTCCGTTTTTTCCTATCAACACTTTAGATATATTTTAGAATTCTTTCTTTCATGACTAGGGTATGTTTTAAATTGGAAGAATCATACCAACGTATGTTGTGTAAAGCTGTATTAAATGATACTTTCTGGTTAAGCAGGTATGAAATAGAAGATTGTAATAAGTGACATGTAACTGTTTATGTTTAGGTATTTTACCATCAGAAGCTCTGAGCACTGCTAATTTTTTTGGTTTTGCTAACAAATTGTTTGACAGCTTCAATAGCAGAACAGCTCAGACATCAGGTACTACTGGCTTGAAGTGCCAACTCAGAGTTGAAAGAGAGGTTCTGCATTTGAATATCTCGAATACGGCTGTAGAGAAAGTTGATAGCTGGAAATTGGAAAGAAAAATGTCCAATACAAATGATCCAGAAGGTAAGAATTCAAAATCAAAGTTTTTCCGTTCTCCGTGTCAGGATAGGTGGGTTATTACACTTAAGGCAGTGAAAAACCTATGGTGCATTCTGAAAGAAAATGGCTTTTCTTCACTTCATTTACGCTCTTTCAATCAAGTTTAAATTGAGCATATTTTTGGCTCTGTTCACCAAAATTGCGGATCAAAAAATAACCCCACTATAAATCAGTTTGTTGCAGCATTGAAGGCGAGACTCAAACTGTGAAGAAGGTGATCCTGAGTTTTTAAGTAACTTGCATAACTTTCTACTGGCAAATTTGGATGATGTAGAAGTAGGTGTAAGTGCAAGCGAGCATCACTCAGAGGTTAACTTAGGGAAAGATGTATCAGACAAGGTTACAACTAGTAAGGAATTTGATTTGTATAATGATAGTTTATCTGTAAGTTACGTCAGTGGGTACATTGCAAATAGAATTCTGGTGGGAAACTGCTGCGATAAATGCTTTGAATAGCCTCACGACACCTACACCAGAAGAGTATATCCACTCTGGTATTACATTTAAAGAATATAGTGAAGGGAAACGTGGACAAGTTAATTTCTACAGTAGGTTCAGCTGCAACACTTGTTGAGGAACTGTTGCCAAAATATGCTCATTTATAAGGTGTCTAAACTAACCTTGTTGCCACAATTATGAACACTTTGAATTTGACTTGGCTTGAAGAGTGTAAAGACCATGGACCTTAAGTAGGAAAAAACTGATACCGGCAGTGTGTAAAATTTCTGTGCAATAGTGGTGCAAGAGGTAAAATAGGAAAATATCTAATGTTAACAAGACAAGAACCCTTCAACGTAAGGTCGAAATTTTAAAGTACCAGTGATTGTTTTGTTAATTTGTGTAGGCTACAGTAATAGTTAGTGATAAATTTAATGAGAAATATTTTTCTGGCGTAATTTACAGCAGTAAAAATTAATGTTGGAGGAATAAACTGTTTTTGCACAAACGATTGTATATGTCTGCCAGATGGCTTATGTTTTGGCATGCTTATTACTGTATTTGTAGCTTAATACATAAAACATAGTTCTTTACTAAATGTAGTATTGCAAGACACGGTGAAAAGCTGTAATATTTTTTTATGTTCAATTATTCAAATAAAAGTAACAGCACAAGAAAGTTACGTCTCATTTTGTTGCCAACTGTTTTGCACTTTTATCTGTACTTACTTATTAATTTGAAGAAGTGTGCACAGTTTTATTGATAAGTGTTACATTTTGTAATGCTGTTTTTTCAACCTAGCTGTCAAATGGTAGTTTATGGATAACATGTGCCTACATTTTGGCTATCCACGGGTGAGCATGGTTTATCACATGAAAGTATATATTTGCCAGTATTATAACAGCTGTAAGGACCTTGAACAAGCTATAGTCCCATTTATGACTTACATATCAGAACAAGGGAAATCTATCAGTACAGTATCATGTGCTAAATGCTAGAAAAATAAAAGGGAGAATAGCGCTTCCAGCCCTAAGTTCCACTTTTTTTTAACAGTGACAGTTAAATTGATTTAACAAATTCTGTTTTGCAAATTAAATCATATTTTGTCTCTGAACAACAATTATTTTGCAACTTTTCATTTTTGTCTATTATACTCTGTCCACTCTAATGTTGCAGCAGAAATATAAATTGCTAATGAAATATAGTAATTTAATTATATCTTGAAATCTCACATTCTGATTGGGGCGTAATACAGTTTCCTTGTATATTTCAAATGAAATGCATGCTGCGCAAAAATGGTATAGACTTTAGTTTGAGTGATTTAGCTGAAACCTTAGAATGGATAGAGTATACACATTACGCCAGTTTGCCTAAGCATACACATTTGTTTGGCGCGTATTCACATGTTGTGACATTGGCATTATAGAGTCATTTACGATTGTTATTGTTGTGTGTGGCTGGTCATAAATTTATAATTTAATTGTTGTTAAGTTGATTATTTTAACTTGTTTTTATAGCATTAAGTTTAATTTGTAGTGGGACCCTAAGAATAATAACAATTTGAAAAAAGTAATTTCTACATCTTGTCATAAAATATTAGTTACTTATGCTAAAAGTCTTTACGTTTTATAATTTCATCCGTGTCCAGGCTTGTCGAAATACATTCCAGTTGCTTTTTTTTACTGAACCTATTGTATTTAGAAGGAAGCTTTCCATTTGTTGGACAACATTGAAACTTATTGACATTCATTATTTTGTGTTTGAATTGTGTAAAGTATAATGATATCATTGTATGGATTGTTTTCTCTTGTGTATACTATAGAGAGGTGTAAATCCAGCTGATAAGGCATTTATTAATACTAGAAGGCTGCATGACCAAAACTGTATTTTTAGGTTAGGAAATTAACACAAAATTTTAAGTTTTCAGTTGGAAAAAAATTTTCGAATTTATTAGAATGAATGAAAATTTTTTAAATAGTTTTAAATCAAAAAATGCCCAGGAATCCTAATACAGTATGGCCAAATTTTAGGTTCTCCATGCGTAAAACCATATCAGCCTAAACATGGAAATGCAACCAAACATTCATATGATACTGAAGTATGAAAGTAAATTAAATCTTTGTGTAGTTGATAGTTTTTACTAGTTAAATATATGTGTTCCTTTTTTAATTAGTATGCGTTTGTTGAATTAACTTGTAAAAAACGCTAGCACATAAAATATGTCAATCGTAGTGAGGAACTCAGGATTTTGTCTGGGAGGGGGGAGGGTTGGTACCATTTTAGATTGCAAAATTGTTGTTACTATTAATGTGGGGTAACTTTTTTTATCGTAAAAAATTGACTGTAATTTGTATTTTAGCTTTTAAATTATCATACATACATGCATAGAATGTATTTGTGAATATTGACTTCATATGTCCTTGAATACTACATTGTACTAAATGCCACCTTATGGTTTATATACTACTTGTAAGGAATGCAGTCACCTTTCCATATCCACTTCCAGGCTTTGTGATATATTCCATTGACAAGTCCACCACTTGAACTTGAGAGAAAGTTATGTTGTTTACTTATTTCGTGTTTATCTTTCAAAACTTTTTAGATTGTTTGTGTCATGTAAATAAACATACTTTAATATAAAATTTATGAAGTTTAACAAAGTGGCTATTTACCTAAGAGATGTTAATGATTAAAAATGTTTATGGAAACTTGCAGGAATTTGAATGCCAGTTTACAAAATGTGTAAAGAGCAATCCTATAAATATGTTTTTGTCAACTTTGTGGGCAAAGATGTTGCTAGCGTGATGCTCTCTGAGCTATTTATTAATCTGTAAATTTGTTGCTTTGATTTCAGCAATAGATTTATCTTAATATGTAATTTTTCTGTAATGCCTTTCTTGTACCTGCGAATTTCAATGAATAATTTCAGCATTTTTAAATATACCCTTCCCTCAAAAATATTTCATGACTTTGAACTCACTTATTACTATAAGGTTTTTAAACATAAATATGTAACAAATAAAAATGCTTGTAAAGAACCATTTATTTAATGACATTTTTGTTTCAAAAATTGTGTACAGTTTAATAACTGCTCGAATGATTCTTTAGTGTATAAATGCACAAAATTATTACAATTCGCTAGGCCATAATATGTCGAGAACAGGTATGTTTCAGCCAACGAAGGTAGGGGCCAAAATGTTGTACTATGTTACGTACTAGCCTGCACATACCAGGAATGATTTACTGGCAGTGCTGTCAGTGTGACCTGGCAGCGTGTGACAGAACCCATTGCTGTGCTGTTGGTGATACTCAATCACTGCACTTCATGACAGAGACACTGAGCTAGACATAAAATGTTTAAGCAAATGGTTTTAAGGGCTAAAAAAGAAACTTTAATCATCTGCAAGAAAATGGACAACTTGAAGTACATGCCCCCCGACGTCATACCGCGTGGAGGGAGTATTGTGGGAAACGGAGCTTGTTTACAAACATGTTTGTTTGTTGGCTGACTGCAAAAACCAAACATTTTATGTACTCATAGCTCAGGTTCAAAACACATTAGTTTAATTTTATGGTTAATATACGCAAATACGTAACATTTTTTACCTGGCCCCTGGCAAATTCCAAATAAAAATTATTCTTATCTGCCTATGTTTCACTCGGGACATCTGAAGCTAAACATTTGTATATAGGTTATGTTCTGTGGCAGTATCCCTGCAGGCAGGGGCACAACAACTAATATTCCCAAGGAGAGAAATATACCTTCTTATATAGAAACACCAATCTTCCCCACCACCATTAAATTTATGGGTCCTTCCCTGGGGAATTCGGATTTTAAGGTGCTAAATAGTGGTACTTAAGCAGTTTTCGTAACTAAACATTTATTATACGGCTAGTAGAAATGCTTAATACTTTTAGGATAAAAATTATTTTAATAAATGAGACTTCATAGATTCGGAAGGCGGCTGGGGCTAAAGTACCTCTATCCTCCCCCCCCCCTTTATCGAAGTTACTTATGCTAAAAGTCTTCATGGAGATAGGTATTGCAGCACACAACAAACTGAAGCTCTACCTCATTTCATGTTGTCCATTGCAACAGTATTTGCTGATTCATGTATCCATTGTAAACTATCATAGACTGTGTAGAAAAACTGACAGTAAGTGTACTATGGTAGATTTAAAAGTTTAAAAGTAGGCTAAATTTTGAAGGTACGAGAAAGATAAAAGGATAATAAACCCGGACTTCTTTACAATTCCAGGGGTAACTTTGAACCGCTTAAAATGGAATTTTATAATCTGAACAGGTTGGTACTAGCAAAAAAAGTCATTGTGAGGAGAGAGCTACCACAAACTTACTTGATCTACAAGTTGCATGTAGGTAAAGTTTGTTTTTGTACGAAAAAGCCACAAAATCCACATTTTGTGTGGTGCAATTTACCCAGGTCGGTGCATTATTATATACAGAGTATGATATGGCTGTTTGTGGCCCCAGAAATAGGTATAATTGAAACAAACCTGGCTGGTTTGCAATTGGGCAGATGCCGTTGGGGACAGGGGGATGGATATATGTGTGTACATAAAAAAATTCTTCTCATCCAGATCCAGCCAATTTCAGGTCCTAACTTTTTTATATAGGTGCATCCTACGAAATGTATGGCGAATGTAATCCAATTTCATGTTAAGCTGTAAGGGGTGAAATGAACATTTCTGCAATGCCAGAAATATTCATTTCGTAGGTAGTATAGGCCTGTATTTAGACCTTGTTTTCTGTGTTTGGTAACGATAAGATGTGCTACAAGTCAGGGCAATCAAATGGTAGCTTAGCTGAGCGCGCAGCTAGCCGTTTGAGCTGCCCTCTGGGGGCTCGTGGCGTTATTCGGAAGTAGTTTTGGGCAGGCCAGCTGATAATATCTTCAACTGTGGTGCAAGGTAGTCGGCTAGACCCACGGTCTATGAAGGTAGAGGTTTTGACACTGAGGAATAAAATGTGACTCCTTCTTGTCGCCGAGCGCTAGTAGTAATTTGGTGGAAGATTTGACTTGTTTTTGTATTTGGCTTAGCTTAAAATGTGAAGTTGTTACCGGAATTGCGAGTATTATATGGAAGAAAAAAATGGGAACGTAAATTTGTATTGGAACACATTTTTTTACAACAGTAAAATTTAGTTTTTAAATATTTTTAATGTAGATACACATTGCAACGATTCTAAAATTTTGTAGGGTACGAAATGATAGTTTTTGTGCGAATGTTTTCACTAAAACAGTAATACACAATATATTTCTTCAGACTACTTTTATAAACAGTTCCACACACGCCAATGCATTTATGGACACGGAACATGTATATCCTACTACATCAGCTTACCTTATTAACATTATTTTATGTAAATAATTGCAAAAATGTTACAATGCGAGATGTAAACAAGACAAATCTTCCACCAAATTACTACTAGCGCTCGGCGACATGAAGGGGTCACTTTCTCTTGCTGGAGAGCATACGCAGTGTCAAGACCTCTACCTCTTAGACCGTGGCTAGACCATAAATAGGTGGTCGTGACGTGATGTTTGACGCACGCGAGTGAAATGACTCTCTGTATCGCAGAGTCGGCGAATGGAAGTTTAATTTACACGGAATTGTGTGGTTTCCGTAGCTGGATAAACGTATCTGTATTATCGGCATTTGTGTTGTTAATTGTGGCATCCGAAGAAATGCTTGTTGCATTAGAGTAGCGCGTCGCATCGTTTTTTGACTGTGGAAGTCGCGGGTTGCCAATGTTTCGAATCGTGAGCTTTGTAATTAGACACGAGCGCCTGCGGACTAGTGTGTCAGCCGACCAATTAGGGTCATATCTATAAACGGCTTTCGAATGACAACCAACTGCTCACCAATGCAGCAGTTAGTTGTCATTCGAAAGCCGTTTATAGATACGGCCCTTAGTTTTTCTTGGTGGATGAAGTATTACCTGTTACTTGTTTTGCAATGCGTCAACTACTATGTGGCTACTATGACACGAGTTCTGAAACGCGATTAGGCGTTATAGTTGTGCCTATCGTATTTCGCCTGTGGTGTGTGACGAACTACTTGATATTGCAATTGTTACTAGCACATGCTGCTGAAGTTATTCCGATTTAGACGTAATTACGCTGCAAGAATTTTACGATGTGAATGGGGCATGGATTGGCCCTATTTACGCGTGTTTTTGGCTGTCAGCTAGGCCTAAGTGAAGAGCCGTTTTCGACTGCTGCGGGTGCCTTATGTTGGGCATTTTGCACATGAGAGTGGTCATCGTTCATTCAGGTATGGAGTCGACATATTTCTTTGTGAACTGAATCTGATCGTCCTGACTCGGCAATACTGTGCTTTTGCGATACTCCATACAATATTTAACACTTTACTCTGCTGTTAGGCTGCCGCTAACTAGAGCATGCCATTTGTTATTTACTGTCAAAAGCAATGCAATATTACCTACGATAATTTACAACTATGTGATAAACAAGTCATTAAGTTTTTAAGTTGTACTGTTGGGATAGAATCCATTTCCTAATTTGCCATGCATAATATTTAATTTGCCTGGTGTTGTAATTTACAAAACGTACTACTTTGTTGGGACGCAAAACAGGGCATAACATAAGTCTCACATAATTGCCCAACAAAGTGTTACGTTTTTTAAATTACAACAGCAAGCAAATTAAATATTAGATATGTTTGCAGTGAGTCAAGTGAATCAGACATTTTATATTTAAGGTGAATTGAATTGTGAATTTTTAAGTTGAGTGGCGCCTTTTTGTTCACTGAATCCATCCCATGATTGAATATTTGATTTTGTGTTGAAGTTAATTAATTTGTAATTAGAGCCAATCCTTGCATAACTTACACTTTGTAACGTCTTCTGGTAAGGCCAGTTTGTGGCACAGAAGGCGTTACAGGGGCTTGCAATAAGCTGTATTAAGGTACTGAAACTTATCGAAATCCCTGTTAATATAGCTTGATTTGCGACACAATACGTAGCAAAGATGTGAACTTGGAACTGCAGTAGAAGCAAAATCAAAAACCTTTCAATTTTCCTGTTCAAATTACAATGACCAACAACCCGATGCGCCCAAATTCAGCCACTATACACATACATTACAACCTTGGATACTTTAGGCATCATGAAGACTACCATTAAAGGTAAGTACAAAAATATGTATAATGAGATACTATAATTTGATTAGATGTTTTAAAACTGTATACACACAAATTAGACTACTGATTTCCACATACATTGCTTCTCTTAAAATGAAATTCGTGTGTGTTTGTGAACAAGCGAACAATGTTCGACGACAACAGTGGATCACACTCTCCACAACAGGAATCCAATATGCGCCTTGTTGTTGTCTGTCACGGAGACACGTGCCTACGGCATTCAGCTTAAGGTTCCTTCACAATGAAACTACTCCATGTACTGACCTGGAGAGCAGACACACATTGTATTTCTGGAAAGCGTGGGAGTCCACAACAAATTTTAATTCTTATGCCCGATACACACTATCATTAATTCTCTGCTCAATTTCTTGCTCATTTCTGCTCTTAAATACCGACAGCGATTTTACACCTAAATTATGAAACAAAACTTTTCTGTTGCGTACACACTTTCATTGTTTACCATTTTTCTGTACATAAAGAAGAAAAATATATTTGTCATGTTGGTTCCTATAATCTATAATGTATAGCTGTAGAGTTCCCGAAAACAATTTTACAAACAAGACTTGCAAGTGACTCCCAAATATGTTTGATAACACCAGTAGGCGTGTGATAAGTAAGAATCATGAATTTAATTTATATTTAAATCACATTGGCAACCTTGCTTGCGTACTTCACATGCGCCATGGTTAAATGTGTGCACTGCGTGAACATACACTAGATGAAAAAATACGACGGGCTCTATCTACGTAATTATGTCTGGAACCAGGGTAGTTGTTGTAAACACTGTCGCAGTGCTAATTACACAGAATTTGTTACGGAATTCTGTACTGAATTATGGACAGTGTGTACCAGGCTTCATAATAATTTCTACATTTGTGCGTGACACAGTTGATTTTGTAGTCATACATTGTGAACACTTTTAACAGTAATGAAAATTTCTTTAGCTTGGTAGTTTTTTAGTACTGGTATTTTGGAGCCAATATTTGCATAAAACGGTTTTATATTAGAAAGGAAAACAAACTAAAATACGGAAATTAAAACAAGTCAGACTGCAGAACAGAGCCATGAACGACGTCAAGACGTCCGTAAAAACGTATTCAATAATTTAATATTTAAAAAAAGCTTAATTTAAAATAAAAATTCGCTAATATTATGCAAATTTTTAACATAAAAAAAATCAATGCGGGATTTTGCACATACATACCAAAACACAGTTCTTAAGTGTGAATTTTTTTATTTATTTCTGTGAGTCAGTTGGTTTTCCTTTGTCGCAAAAAAAAAACGTTTTGTGAGAACTTTGAGTTTTACATTACCTTAATTGCTAAACACAATTCATTCATAATAAAAAGTTGCTATTCCATGTGTCTACTGAATAAACCATGTCTCGTAAAAATTTATAAATTATATAAAAAATTAAACGCATGCGAATTCCCCTAAAACATGTGTACCAAGCCTAAAAGGCTCGGAATGTGTAGACAAGAAAATGTTAGATAGATCAAAAAAATTTAACATTCCAGCACACACTTGAGAATTGAAGTCACCATTTCCATTGTTTTTCAGGAGGATAACAAACGTTCAGTACCATCATTCCTGAATCTCATTGACCCAGTTCAAACAAACACTCTAATAAAGAAAAAACGAAAAAAAAAAATGAGAAACAGAAAGAGAAAAAATCCTTGGTTATAAGAAAAAATGCATTGGAACATTGCAGGCAGCCAAGTTCACCAAAGGCAGACCTCTCTTTAGGAACAGTACATCTGTGCAAATAAATCCCCGCTCCAGTTGTATTTCAAATCTAAGGGCATTTTATTTTACAAATTTGTTGACGTTTTATCAAACAGGCTATTAAGCTTCTCTACTAAATAAATAAATTGCGATGCTCCAAGGAACGATTTCCGTTGTACCTGGCATAGTGATGAACGCATTGCTGACTATAGGTGATTCGGAATAAAGTGAGCACTCAAAAAAGCCCTGATTAATTTCTATTTTCTGCCAGTTTATATCTTTCCACTACATGTAAACATCAACATTGCCACGTGCTTTTATTTACGTAGCCTTGTAGTCTACAATGTTTAAATTTACGTTACAGTGCTCCGATAAATTTTAGCTACAATATGTACTCATTGAATGCACGGGTGTTGAATATATGCTATACTCAGTAGTAATCTTAGCTATAAATACCTGCGAGTAAACGTCTTATAACACTGGTTTCTCTGCGTCTGCTCTAACGGCGCTATTACCGTTACGAATCTCGTAAATGCATGCACAGTATATTCGAACTTTTCAAATTAAAACCGCCACTAAAAACACACACGACACACGCAACTCAAGAATTCAAGTTCCGTTCAGCATGGTGTAATGAACGACGACGAAGCACGTAAAGAGAAACAATAAATAACGTATTTCCTTAATGTGTGAAATAGGGGAAAAAATGCTGTATCTATTTCCAGATACTTAGGCTGGCGAACATAAAACATAACAACTTACATTACTAATCACTTCACACAATTTATCAATGATATTCATGAAAAGTCACTTCTAATACTTTTATATGTGTTAATCAGAAACCGATATTCATTACATAACGGACAAACAAACTGAATGACGCAAGTCGCTTCCAGGCGGCAAAAACCTAACTCTGGTGCCATCTGTCGGTGAAATTTTAAACTACCTCTGTGGCGCGAAGAGTTAGCCGCATGTGCCAACGATAACCGACTCGGTTGCGTCGCTTTGTTCTGCCGCTAATTAAATAAAATTATACAGTCAGTAGGTATGTCAGTAAGAACTTAAATAAATATTTTAAAAGTATATTAAATACAGAGAGGTCGTTTGCAATTGATGTTGTTTCACTAATGCTGTATTCAAATAAGAAAATACACGGAACTACATGCAGTTATTCGCTACCAACCATACAAACAATTATGTAACTGTTGTTAATGTTGACTTATATGCAGTAACGGCTAGTGATTTTTTTCAAAGGTTAAATCTTTAGTGCTCACTTTATTCCGAATGACCTATAGCAGCGCATCCAATGTGTAAACTACCCAAGGTAGCTTCTACATAGGACTAATCCTGCCTTGTCGATGTTTCCAAAAATATTCTTGATTATATTATTGGTCTTGCTTACTTTTTTTTTTCAATTAACTTACTAACCCAGAGTAAGAAATTAAAATTTTACGAGTTAATAGTACGCTTCCTCGTGTAGGGTATTCATATAACTACAATTATATACAAAACAACTTTTTTTTTTAAATTAAGTGTAGGTCTATGTGTCATTGACAAATAAATACCATTCTATAAGAGCGCATTTTCGTTTATGTTACAGAATCTTAAATGTCCATTCAGTTTACATGGATACTTTTAAAATAAATAACGAATCGTTAAGCTATACTGCGTGCGGCAATATTAATACAAATACTGCTCTAAAGTGCGATTTTACTTTCATGTATGGGTCAATTCCATATAAGTCAGCTGCATCGACAGTAAATTATTATTAGAAATACCTTCGCGTAATGCTGATAGCGCTGGGGAGGGGCGACATGAGGTAGAATGAAATATCGGAGAAGCGGAAGAAAAATTTCGTGCGTTCAAACATTACTATATCACGCACAGTTTTAAATGTATGGTCACGGAATGAAGAAACTACACAGAAGTATCAGCTTTGTATGTAATATGTGTATAGCAAGCTTGATGACACTCGGAAAGTTATTTCCTTAGATACGTCATATTATCCAAAAATATAAAAATTACCTCCTTTAAAAAACATAAACGCGACATTAACGCCGTACACATAAGTCGATTTACAAAGTATTATATGTGCACCGAAATTTATTAAATTCTAAATTATGAATATATAGATATCTAGTATGATCACATAATGTGCAAATAGTCGCCATTTTGAAGATCTGAACACGGCGTAACCTTAACACACAAAAGTTAAGAAGTTAGTTTGATTAAATTGGGAAATACAATTCCTTTGATATGTCATGTTATCTTAAAAATACAACATTTGCAAATAAATTTCATCAGAACCATTTATATTTACGTGCATTCTCTCCAAAAATAGGCTAATATCAACAATTAGAAATTCATTGGTAAAATTACGTAAACTCCAGAAAGTTCCGTAACATTTATAAAAGTTTCTAACTTATTTACAAGTTTGACCACTATATTAACGATGATGTATTTACTGTTAACGGAAATAGGTCGCTGTGTTTTGTGATGCACTTTGCTGTCGAGTTTATTTGCTAGGCAGAGAAATAAAAATCGAATCGCAAACTCTATGTGAATCATCAACGAATTTTTTTACACTGAAAAATAATATAGACAGTTGTCAGAGAGTAACTAAAGTTACAAAAAAACAATCTCATTTTTATTATTACGATTTTAAAGTATAGCAAAAATTATGTTTTATGCCAACACATTCAATGTGTAACAAACTGTGTGGACTTTAAAAATAGTGTGTCTGTGTGGGTGTATGTGCGTCTGTGTCCCTTCTAAAAAATTTTCAACCAGTGGACCGAAATTCGTCAAACTTTGTACACATGTAGTACTTAGTAACCTTACATGACTTCTGTACATTTACTTTATACTCTTTCCTTATTTTCAAAATGGCGGCCATTATAACATTCTTCTAACAAGCTAGATATCTAGAATGTCATGAAACTCTGCATACATAAAGCACACAGTAAGATGAGTGACTTTAATACGTTCGTTATTACAGTATACACACTTTCTGCAATATTTTATATTTGAGCTTAGTATGGCACATGCGAGGAAATATTCTTTAGAATTTCATCAAACATGGTGCACATATACTATACAAGCTGACTTAACTTTTGCGTTAGCCAATCAAACTATGTTCAAGATGTTTAATTGCGGCCATTTTTATATTTTTATCATTGTATGACATCTTGGGACATTTTTTCTTTTCAGAAATGTATTTAACTTGCTACACAAATATTACGTACAAAGTTGACTTGATTTTGTGTATTTAATTTATCCTGTGTTCATATTTTCATTATCGTACCCATTTTTCATTATGTATCACCTCAGGAAATATGGTTCTGAATTTCATCAAATTTTGTACACATATACTTTTTAGAATGCCGACTTGGGTTGTTTATATTTTGTTCATCCTGTGTTTATATTTACATACATGCAATAACTTTATTTATTATTTATTTTTATTTTTTGCTTTCCGTAAGATTATTATTTTTTTTCATGCGATTTTTAATAGTTAAAGTACACGTACACATCTTGGTATGTAGACTTGATTTTTGATTGCTTTCATCGTTTCTTTTATATCGAAATTTTTTAACCAGCAGTATTATTTGTATTCATAATAATTTGACATAGGCCTATCTAAAGAAATTATTCTTTTTATTTTATTAAACCTATTGCACATATACTACTCAGCATATTGAATTACTTTTGTTTAATTGGTTATTCACTTATTCATATTTTAAAATTACGACCATTTTTAAATTTCAGCATAATATGACATATTTAAGAAAATTCTCTTTCGAAGTTTATTAATTTTAACACGCAATTTTCTACTTAGTTGACTAAACTTTGTGTTTTTTTTTTTTTTCACCTTTTTGTCATATTTTGAAAACTACAGCCACGTTTAATCTTTAGGATAGAATGACATTCGTGAACATTTTTTCCCTAATTTTATCAAAGTGGGTACGCATATATTACTTAGTAAGCTGACATAACTTATGTGTATATCGTTTATCACAAGTCTAAATTAATATTATCATCTAATATTCCTAAATGTAGGCCTAAGTTAACAGTTTTAACCTTGAGGGCTAATTTTCACCCACTTTGAGGAAGGCAGGCTTATCAGTTATGCTGATACTTTTTTGTGACTGATTTATGAGCGTATATTTAATTAGATGACCTTGTAAAATCATGAATTTTATGCCATTATCTTAACTGAATTTTAAGAAAGGTAATCTTTAAAAGTGTATTAATTTGAACGAATTGTTCATACTTGTTGTAATTCAAACCCGGAACCTAGCAATTACGTGGTAAACTTAAACAGCTTGTTCAGTGGCTAGAATCTACGCATTCGGCGTTGAATCAGGTCGTTAGGAAAAGAGTAACGTCTGTAGAATTCTCACTTAAAATATTAAGTAGCTATTATTTATTAATTTCACTTGGGCATCCCCTCTTAGTAATTGTATTGTTCTTCACAAAGGCTTTATGGCAGTGATTCAAATTTGCAGTAAATAAACATAATAGTTATGAAAGCCAAACTTAACGACCAGCACGTGATCAAACATATGTAAAGTGTTAGATATTTAATTAATTGAACTTCAAAAAACCTAATTAATACAGTTTTTGATACGTACATATTTCCTAAAAGTATTTGCCACGTTAGTTCAATGTTAAAACAAACAAAATATGAGAAGTATTTAATTAAGTAAACTTATGTTTAAAAACTATTTATGCAATTTCAAATTACAAAACCTTACTAGAGTAACTCACAATATTTAAGTGCACTAAACTATTTTTTATCATTACAACATAAAACTATGCGGAATGTGTTTTGAAGTTTGTCTTTCTTTCACCCAGAAACGGAAAAAATGGATCTGCATGTTTTTGCATATGGTAAGTTTATGGGCCGGAGAGTGAAATACGCTACTTCTTGTTCGAAAAAAAATTCAATGTTTTTGAAGGGGCGGGGCAAACGTTTGTGGAGGGGCGGAACGGGGCATCAAACAATTTTGTAACAACAAACTTTCGTGAGTTGTGTGTGCGCCTGCGAAGATTTCTGTCCAATAAAATTATTTGGTGGAGGGGGGATCTGAAAGGAAGTACAAGGACAGAAGGGAGTGCCCAAAAATTCAGTGAAATAATTTAATTGTTCAAAATGATTTTGAAACGTTTATTTATGACCTTAACAGCGTTATTGTCAAATGTTGCACTTTTTAAAACGGTTTTGTTTCGGATATATTATATCATTATGTTTAAAACCCATCGAACGAAGTCACTAGAGCAGCTATTACGACAATTAAAAAATTAACTGTGTAATATATTTCTTACAAAGTATATATATATATTTAATAACTTTACGATTTTTGTATAGCTTGTCTTATTTATTGTTGTAACTGTAGTGAAGATTTGTGCTCAATTGATAAAAAAAAAACATTATTTTTTATAGTCAAGCGAGTGAAGCCGCTGATAAAAGCTGGTGTGACGCTATTAAAGGTAAGGCGAGGAAAGTGAGCTTACGTCTCGACAGCGAGGCGATTAGAGACGGGTGTTGAAAAACAAATGGCTTAACGATAATTTAAATTAAATACTATTTATAATTTAATTATTTAGTTAACATTTCAGGCCACTATTAACGTCTGTATATAATTGTATGTTGTACTTTATATGTATGCATTGAAGAAGTGTTTTTAAAAAATACAGGAAATTGTTACCACGAATATGTATAGAAAACAGTTTTAAAATTATGTAATTAAATTGGAAAAAATGGATTAAAATTCCGCACTTGTTGAATTGCTACGAAAACAGCTGGGAAATATTTAACCAAATTTTATTAATTTAAGTTACATGTCTCAATATAAACACTGTAGATATTAAGATATAAATATTTGTGGAAACAACTTCTTTAAAAAATATTTTAGGACATAAAATATATTTAGTAATATCTAGAGATGATGGTTTATCGCGGGAAAACTTGACTGTTTGTTGGGTTTCAATGTATGTTCAGCTTATCAAAATATTACTAACTTTTGCTTGTACGTAGAGCTGTTACCTATTTGACTCAGCCAATACGGATTCCGCTATTGTCATTGTTTATGTCTGTTATTGGTCCGCAGACAGCTACGTTGGGTCAGACGTATATCACCCTGTCATATATGTCACATGAAACTGCAGTGGTTTCAAGGGTATGTTGGTACAAAAAATGTTTAGCGATATACCGTTATCTCTACTAATAACCAATGTTCTGTAAAAGGTTTTCCGAATTTACTACTTTTGTATGCTGGGACTGTTTATAAATACGTTTATGTCCATAGTGTGCATTTACAAAGGCCTTGAACCTATATGAGATATCTTTAAACGGTAAACGAAGAATACAGTTATAAAATTAAATGGTCTATACACATATTAGCAGTTTAACCTACAAGAAAGTATTTATTTTTCTTTTATCATGGATAGAGATGGTGGAAAATCGCTAGAACCATTTTTGCAAGCGTATTCACCAAATCAGTGTTGCGTCCTCCACCTTGTCTGATTGGACGATGGATAGGTATAAGGCGTGATTAACATGTTTGCAGACGAATCACAGACGTTCAGTCGTAGAACATTAGATTTACCACTATCCCAGTCAAATATATATCCGCCAGTTTGCAAACAAAAGCGTCATCATTTGACAGTTTTTGGCAAAATGTTTGTACAGGTCTTTCGGGATTAACTAAGCACTAAAGATTTTACCTATAAAAAAAATCACTACCCATTATTACATAATAATTCTAAATTGACAATAGTTACCTTACTCGTACGGTTGACAGTTAATTGCCGAATGTAGTTCCACGTAGGCTTATTTTCCATATTAAAATGAAACGAAACTACTGCCCAAAATATACCCAATTCGACATATTTTAGTTTTATATAATTAAAAATACTTTTAATCAAACTGTATGGGTTCCTACCGACTGAACAATTTATCTCACACGCGTAAACATCAAGTGACGTGTCCAGAGCGGTTGGACATTTCCCGTCGTTTGCCGTTACGCGCGGAAAGATACTATTTAGTTGAAAACAGAAATTTAGCAGGGCTTTATTTGAGGACTCACTTTATCCCGAATTACCTATACCCATATCTCAATGTATACGTAACAACATAATATATAATGTAACCAACCATTTTCCAACTCTTACACATTACATCAATAGTAATTATCAACAAATAATATTTTTTTTCGGTTCCATAGTTTGCGTACAAGCGCACGTGAAATTAGCTATTTGTCTATTTTATCTGATTTTCCATAGTAAAATCTATAAAAAAACAGATGAAATAAGTTGTAATGAAGTAGACCTTCGTGTATTAAGCTAAAGAATGACGCAATTTGAATTTCACGTAAAAATTGTTTGAATAAGAAAAGTTGAACGTACCTTAATTTTTGAATATCTTGCAGAACATGTTTGTTTTAATTACTCTTAATGAAGTAACGAAATTGTCATTCTATAGCTTAATACATTTGCTTTTACACAAAATTATTTCACGTCCATTGTTTGAATTGTTTTTACCTTGGTTAAATAGCGAAAACAGTCAAATTGCTATTTTGACTTGCGCATGTACGAAAACTATGTAACTGAAAAGTATTGTACTTCTGGGAAATTGCTATTGTTGTAATTTGTGTAAAAGTAGGACAATGTTTTGTATTATTACAAAATTACCAATTTTTCATTGCAGAGCGCTCTTAGTATATAACATTGAATCGCAGCAAACAGGCAACTTTCCCTGTGATAAATCACCATCTATAATCAAGGGCAGTGAAATATTGTACAGTTTGAGTGGGGTTATGTAACCCCCTGCGACTTTCTGGGCGAGCAGAGATATGTGGGGTAATGCCACGCGCTGCGCCGAGTATCGACGACACGGTCGGGCGGTGACGTCGCTCGGAGAAGTTAATACCTGCGTACCTTCACCTGAGCCCCGTCAGTGCAGGCCGCAGAATCTACCCTCCTCCCTCCTACCCTACTTTCACCCTCAACCAAGCCTCTACCTCTGCGCAGCCGGGATTACAGCCAGTCGAAGTATAACTACGCCCCACGGCGAGCTCTTCCTACACCCACGCTTCTACACACGTCCTCCACTTATATATGTAGCTCAGTCAAGTGTTCGCTATTACCCTTAGCTGGAATCTGCGCATTCTATGTCCCGTTAAAAATAAACTCACTCAATCTGGACAGGAATAAATCTACAGGGTTTTCACCACCTCAGTAAATTTCAACCCTGTTTTCCCAATAGTTAGGTACTTAAGGCTCGGCATCATTAGCCATATTAAATTATTTTATTTTTCGTTCACATGAAATTCTTAGAAGAAAAATGTGAAAGGTTTTATTATAATATAAATTCTATTTACATTGCACTACAGTAAAAGTATCGCAGTTGAACTTGTAACGTAGGTATATTTAAGCCATAATTAGTCGAGCAATTTTCTTTATTACCTTAATTTGCTCGACTGGTTAGGACTTAAATATACGTTAAAAGTTCCACTGTGATGCTTTTACTGTAGCGCAAGGTAATTAGAATAGATATTATAGCAAGAAATTTCGCATTTTTCTTCTAAAAATTTCTTAACAACAAAAAATAAAATAATTCAGTATGGTAACTGACGCCGAGCCTCAACACTAATCAAATAACAACTTTACATACCTAGGTGGCGATATCGAACCTCGCTGCAGTAACAGGCATTTACTTTATTTGTATTTTAGACACAATGCTATTTATGGTTTTACATTTCAATTAGGACGTTTTACGGGCCTTCGAACAGCACAAGGCCTTGGTAAAGGAACGCAGGGGAAATGGGGTAAGGAGTGGACCAGAATTCTCCTGGAAATATTTCGAAAAACCGAAATCAGTATGGACGGAGCGGGGATCGAACCTGGGTCCTTCCGAGTTCGAGGTGAGTGCTCTACCACTGCTGCACCGGGCTCGATGCTCTGCCACGTTAGGTAAGGTACAAATATTAAGTAAATGAGAAGCAATTTATGTTTCATATCCACGTCTCTACTCTAGAGCTCCCTTAGTATGGATATATGTGTAGCCTTAATACTATCTAGTAATCCCATACTTTAATAGTTGGGGGGTGGTTGATTCTAAAAGCTCTTCCTTATTTACTTTGTAGATATTATTTATTTACTGCAAGAATACTTCACTAACCAAAACTAAATCTAAGGCTCCCACGATCTTACAACACGTTGTCTTTGAAACATACACTTGTCTATAGTTACAGATGTTCACGACTGTGATGTCTACTTGTTTACGGAAATTAAATCATTTTACCAAGGACAATTTGTACAGCCTTCGCGGTTTAGCGGTTATAATAATAATAATTTCACTCCATTGTGATTTGCCGTAACAAGTATTTTTTCTCCTGATCCCTTGCAGCCACTTTGCAACAGTGACCGAAGTACGTTGACATAGGCGCCTTTAGACGGGCAAAGTATTTACTGGTGTGCGTATATTTCGCACTGTAGTAGTACAAAACAAAGCATTAGGGACAGGAAAATTTCGTGAATTCAACGACCTTCCTATTAGAATCAAATATCCTATCCTATGCATACTCGAGCCCCGACCATTTGTACATTAGCTGCTACTCAGTGGAACAGCAGACAATAAACGAATAGACGGGGCTTGAGTATGTATAGGATATTTGATTCTAGCATGCGTGTCATTGGATTCGCGAAATTTTCCTGTTTCTTCTCAACATGTTAAAATCTAGTGCGATATAGTAAAAAATACGTGAGAAACTGCTACCACTGGGTTAAAACTGATATTCATTACTCCATACGCTTCATTTATTTACTTTATATTATGTGTGGTGACTTTCATCTGATACACATATCACCGACATTGATAATCGTATTGCTGACCAAAATATCCTTACGACCACGTAAGCAAGTATTATAGGGAACAATAACATTTCGTTTAAGTTTTTAAATAATTGGTTTGCATTAGAGTAAATTCAGAACATTAATAGTGAAAGTTACAAATGTCGATGTGACATGTATTTTACTAAACCTTTGCCTCGCCAACGTGATTATGAAAGTAATGGCAACTGTTACACACCAAACTGAATGGCGTATGCGCTTTAGAACAATAAGTACATTGCTGAAAAAGAGTAAGTAAAAGTTTTTAATATGTTTGACACTAAATGAGTCTTATTTCACATAGGCCAAAGTCTGTAGCGGCCGGTGAAGTCAGATAATGAATATTCCCACATTTTCTAAAAAATAATTAAGGAACAAGTAATTTAATTTAAAATAGTCACAAATTGCTCCAACACGCTAAATTTCGTGTTGTTTTACTAAAATTTTCGTGATACAGAACGTGGGTTAAAATTTGATTAGTAGCACTGAATGTTTTCTTTTTCTTTTTTAATTTATTTCACTTCCATGCATAGGTCTTAAATAAGTATGTGTAATTTTATAGTCAGTTCAAATTTAATTGTAAGGTTATCATTTTCAGCAGTTAAATTATGTTTAATACTTTCTTTATTCGTAACGTCTGACGTCAAAACTATTACTGCATTTCCTAGGACGTTTATTCGGTAATATTTCGTATATAGGGTGAAATATGTAAA
Source organism: Medauroidea extradentata (assembly GCA_003012365.1). Taxonomy (NCBI): domain Eukaryota; kingdom Metazoa; phylum Arthropoda; class Insecta; order Phasmatodea; family Phasmatidae; genus Medauroidea; species Medauroidea extradentata. Next base: position 30,044 of record PNEQ01058151.1, on the reverse strand, counting down.
ATTGTCTCTGTGCTAATATAGCCTACATACATTACCTGCATTCCTTATTATTGACACTTGTTTTACATTTGAAACCACTCAGAGTCTCCTAGATTTTTTTTCAAGGCTCGTGTCACATTTTTGTTCAGAATGTTCGTTCGGCCTGATATTATACTAAGCATAACTGCTGGCATCTAGCAAGGTTTAAGTTGTGGGGATGTAGCACTAGCTGCTCCAGTAGGTGCTGCCACCAAGAGGTGAAAGAAGAATCCGTTTCCGCGATCAACCGGCATGAGCACAGTCCGACCTGTGCACTTCTCCAATGTTATAACTCCCATTACACAAGATATAATTATTTTGTCGTGCGCATGCGCAGAGAGGCCAAGAAAGAAGACTAAGGGAAAATCACAACTCTGTTGTGCAAAGCACAGTGATGCAACATCGCAGCTATACAGGATAAAAGCTCCGTGTGCTTGTGATCGGTTAGACGAACATTTCAAACTGTACCGGTGCTACGAAACACACAAGAACGTTTGAAATATTTGACAAAACTGCTTCAATGAAAACTGGGTGTGCATGCGCACTAGTGCACTTATATGCAGGCCGCTACTGGTTCCAAAAACTTACTGCTATTTCATAAAAAATAAAGGATATATAATGAGGTAACTCTTTCGTTTTACACGTTTTTAGATGGTTACCTACAGGTACAGCTTTAGAAATGTGAGGACATGTGGAGGTTTATGTAAAGGTTCTCTCTACCTGTTGCTAGTAACTATGGATTTTAAACGCAAAAAAAATTTAACACATATTTTACGTGGAATAATGTTAATGACACCCATTTTAAAGAATAAAGTCGTTGAATGTGAAGTTTATGAAATATTGTTGCCCCGTTAAAAATTTGGCCAACATATAATATTTTAATGCTTACTACCAAAAACAAGAATATTATAATGATCAATTTTACAAACAACCAGCACAAAACAAATTTATTTGAAACAAACCTTTTTATTTTACCGTATTTCCTAAGTGTTACTTTAAAACGTATACTTAAAATGGACTTTTGTTAACACAATATTTTTAAAATGTATGCCTCATTAAACTACATACGCATATGAACGGCAGACACAACATAAACAATTAATTTTATTTTTTTCCGATTAGTATTAGTTTGCAATTTAGTGATTAATGATAATGAAACGTTTAAATAATACTGTCCTACTTGATAAAATAAACAAGCTCATTAAAAATATTCTCATTAATTTATAGTCATTTTTTTATCATTCAAAGAGCCTGATACAGGCACAGTTATAATTGTACACATATAAGCACATACTATCCGTAAATTTGTTTTACATTTAGTTTACCTGGGGTTCACATATCATAAGTCACAATTGCACTATTGTTTCCTTAAAACAGTATTTTCATAATACCAAACGTATTTTGGGTCCGTTACTCACCTACAGACATTTTTAAGCAAATAAGATAACTTCCGTCCTTACCTGCAACAAATAAAAAATATTTTAAATTTAAGTTTATATTTAATATGAAAAATACGTTAAAGCCAAACATGTATTGAATCAAAAGTACGTATTATAACTAACACATATGTTACACACAGAAGTTTCAGCAGAAAAAATAGCACTTGTTCAAAAATGTAGGGAAACAATTGTCGATATGAAAATATGCCATTTATAAATATTTTTTCTTGGTATGATAATCATTTTTTACAAAAACAGCATTTCTTACAATACAATATTTGTACCTATAAAATAATGCTGCAACTGAACAGTCTAATCGTTCTTCTTTTGAAACATTAGTGCCATTAAATATTGTCAATATATTTAAATAACTTAAGTTGTTATTTTATGAGTGATGCTAGCTCTAGTGAAAGTGAATACACAATTCCAGACAGCAGCAAAATATGTATTTTACTGAGTAAAAGTCGAATGGATATGTTAATATATAAAACGTACGTGTCACACCCACATGTAACGAAAAGCATAAACATTTATTAACCGTAATACAGTTTGATGCTGCGAACCAAAATTGGTTTCTACGTGTTCCGCTGCAAGGCTTCGTTGTTGAATTTTCTTATTTGAATTTTAAGTTAATTATAATCTTTGTTGATTTTATTTTCTGTTCTTGACAAAAACGTTAGTTATATTATAAGGTAAAAATAATTTAAATGGCAAAATTCCTAAAAAAATTTAATTTTCATTCTACCGTGAAAATTTAAAGTATTAAAACTGTCAGTTTTGGTAAGGCACGGACTTCTAAACCTATGAAATACTACCAAAACATTTTATCCACTTGCACGTTTACCAGGTAATTTGTACATTGTTAAATGTGTAGATAAGATGAGAAATATTATGTCAGGAAATTAATGATTTTAAGCCAAATTGAGATATGACTCAAACTCTTGTTGCTAGACGTGCTACAGATTTTTATCTCGTTAAAAGTAGTCTTGAGAAATAATTTCTTAATCAAATTTTATATTCTCTGTAAAAAAATAATTTTTTGCGCAGCCATTGAACAAAAGTCTAAAAACATTTCTGCTTTTAACATTTTTTTTCAATTGTAATATTAAATATTTTTTTCGCTTGTATTTATATAAATTATTTCTTGTATGGGGTCTGTTCAGAATGGTAACAGGACTGGAGTTAGTATTTATTTGTGTACGCTAGGTAGCACCCTACTGTGTCATCAGTAGAGACCGGAAAAATCGCAGGTTCACTGAACTGTAGGCTAGCCTCCAAGTATATCTATGTTCTCAAGCAAACAACAGCTGTTAATTGGCTGCTCACTGAAACAGTGATATGAGCCTGAATGTAGTTACAGTCTATCATTGGCTCAGCGACTTCCAGGATGTGTCATATAAGTCAAGGGCCAGTTGTAAATGTGAAACCATCTTACTGTAGTGTGAATTCTAGCTTCAGCCCGAAAGAAAACGCAAATTTTTCAGTTCTATAGTTATCAGACAAAATTAACAATAACATTTCCGTATTTATTTACATTTACGTACGTAATACATGCATAAAATTAGTATAATTGTGCTGGGCCCGCACGCCTTTCGGCGAATTATGTGAAGATTCATCCCCAAATGTGTCGTTTACAAGACTCTGCAGATCGTCAGCTATGTTGACAGTGGCATTCTACCGACTGTATTGGTACACGACGTAATTTGACGACGCCCGATACAGTTCAGACATTGCAAGATATCAGTCATTAATACGTCTTATGTATTATTCTTAGAGACATGAACTTTTCGCGAAAAGAAATTTGCCTCACTTTGTGTAAGTGACTTGTGTGCACGTCTGTAGACTTGCTTCACGGTCAGAGATTGGATGTTTTGACATTCGTGTGTCGTGGGGATTTACACGCAAATCACAGACGTGTGGTGTTACAGTAACCTTATTGTGATTGGTATAGTCAAATGAGAAACGTCACAGTTCAAAGGCACGCTGCCAATATCTATGAAGCAGAACTGCAGACGTGCACATAAGGCACTGGAACAAAGTGGGGCAAAATTCTTTTCGCGAAAAGTTCATGTCTCTAACTACTTATTCTCCGCAGCTATGTTTTGAACGCATTTTTATTGCAGAAACTTGTTCGTTCATTATATTCAATTTCTTATAGTTTGGAATATTTTACGACGCAGCATGTAAACATGCCGTGTTTTCGCCATAGATATATTGTGAACTAAACAGAGACACACGTGTAGAGAGTACAGCTAACTTTGGGCTACACTACAGGGCTCCAGTGACTACCTCCGATCTTCAAGAAAAAATTGTCAAGAGCAATAATAATTATTTTTCTTATCTACATCCGAAATTAATAAACTGACATAATATGTAATAAATTTTTTACGCACTGAGTTGTATAATTATTGCATTCAGTTTTCGTTATATATTTTCAGGTTTAAAGTAGATAATTATTTCATTGTAATTTTAACTTGTTACTGTTGCACCACCATGTTGGGTGGACTATTTCTGGGTTTATATTCATGCTCACTGTTTGTATGTATACTCGTGTATTTCTTATGTGTGTTCAGTCGGCTTCCAGAGAAATGTAAGTGTTACTCTTGCCTTTCGTCTTTGTAAATGTGGAATTGGTTGTAATGCTACAGGACTTTAAATTGATTAATTTTTGGCGCAAAGTTTAGTTTCTTGTTTTGGGGTTTTCTCGAGTTGAATTCCTATAGAATAATGGCCCAAGTCCTAGTGTTTCGTTGGTGTTTTTGCTGTCTGTTGTTTTTCTCATTTGGTAAGTAATTCAAGTTAACTTTCGCGATCGGGTTTTTTCACTGTTTAACTCCTGGTAACCTTGGTAATTTTTCAGTTATTTAAGAGCGGGAGGGACAGATATTTAACTTCCATAGTTTTAGATTTGTTCGTATATTTGTTCATTAATAATTGCAGGCGTGTAATTTGAAGGTTAGACTTCGACTGAGAATGTAAATTATTGTAGACAAATGATAGTAATTGGATTGAGTATTTTTCATGCACCTTATGTGCACTCAAAAAAATAGTTTGTAAATTTACCAGACGTGCGTAAAGGATCACTAAGAAAGTAGGTATAGTAGAATTGTTTCCCAGACATCCATGGTAGCACTCCTAAACCTTTTTATAAAACAGTCAATTGTATTCTGAAGTTACCAGACTTGTATTGTGACAACTGCAAAAGTTTGCATATTTACAAGACGGAAGTATAGTAACTGTCCCATACTGCGTCTGGGATAATAATTTCCTAATCATTTTAGGACGATTTTTTACAGTGTGCCCGCTTCATGAGACTGTGTAAGGGTGGTAGTGAATGTGTGCATAATACCGAGGTATGGGACTCGGAAGATTATGCTGGAGTTTGTGATTAGGGGCGAGTGTCCCCGATTTTATGTATGTGTATTTAGGGACGTATGTCCCCACTATTCTGTGTTAGGGTTGGCTACTGATGTATGGGACTCAGTTAGCATATGTTGTTGTAGAAGTTAGCTTCCTATAAGGATAGGGTTAGCCAATCTTTCGTCTTGGCTATTGTATCAGCTGCACCCTCTCCAGTAATCTCGACTAGGACTTCTTTCGCTTCATATTGTTCACAGTAACTTGATGGTTTTTGCACGCCTGTTAATAGCATTTTCTAAAGTTAATGTTCAATATTATCTTTGTATATTTGTCTTTCTTCTATTGTTTTGATTTATGTTCGAAATTTGAGTTTGTTAAGGGTTATGTTAATTTATCATGTTGATTTTGAGTTTTGAATAAATCCCTGCTGGGATTGACACACGGATTTTCATGATGTTTTCCTTGAAGTTAAACTATAGATCACCCCTTTCGTGATTGCAATATTATTCTGATGACGCTTGCAGCTATTACTGATTATTAGCTGGTATTACCATTTAGAGGTTATGATTCCTAGATGTAATAGGATTGAGGTATGACTTTGCTAAAGCGTCCTTGCGAATAATAGGGAGTCGCAACCCACGCTCTTGTTCCTTGTTGGCGTGTTACTGTCACCATTAGTGAGGTTAGCCATATGATAAGGGTGGTGATGGCACATAATGAAGTATTTTAAGCCACACAAAACTGTAAAGAATATTTTCCTCATAAGTAAATAATAATGGATATTATTTTCTTACATAGTAAATTTAAGTTTCGTCGCTAGCCAGCGTGTTTCCTCAAGACTTTTCTAAGTCTGCTTTTTAGCAATCCACCATTGTTCCATATTTATCTTACTTCATCCTCACAAGAGTTCACAAAATATATGTACATCAGTCTATTTCCCTTCGTTCTCGCACATGTTATCAGTACACGTATGGAGATTAAATCGGTTTCCTCTGGCTCCTGGGAGGACACAATAACATGTATACATGTACATATTTTTTGCAAATGTTGTCATTCAATAATAATGTTTTAACTATAGGAGGAATGATAATGGTAACTTTAATTTACTGAATATATATTCTTTTTTGCAATTTAATAATCCTTACATTCATCACTCTTAAAACCACGACCTATCCAGCGTAAAAAAAAAAAATACTTTTTGAAACATATTCTGACTAGATCCGTGTACCCAAATAGCTGCACTAATCGATGAGGAACCGCTGTCTAGTTCATTAATTTCACTCTACGTGGTACTTCAGGAACTAGAATGCGTAGAGAATATAGATCAATTAAGATGCTAAGAGTCAAGATGAATACAGGCTGGGTCGGACGACAATATTAAAGAATTAATTTTCGTATTTCCACAAATAAATAGTTTGAAATGAAAGCTTATAAATTGTCAGGCAGTACAAGAAGAAAGTCGCTTGTAATTAAAGTGGATTAAAATATTACAAATATATTTGAACACTAATTAGTTAAGTGCTTACAACCAGAGAGTCCGATGTGAAACAAAATAGACTTCGGCAGACTGTCATAAAAATATCACGTTTTAACTAGTTGCTAAAAACTTTATTAGTATTACTTTATAAATTTATTAAACATAACCACCGCAGTTAATATATAGCGAGTACTTCGTAAATATACAAAACTTGTAAATTAACAAATAAAAATACATATTGCCATATTTTAAATGTCTAGTACAGATTACAATCATTATTTTTAAGTTTTCATAAATGTTGAAACAAAATTATACAAATTTAATTTGTTTCAAATACAATAAATATACAGATAAAATCTACCCTGCAGATCACACGGACGAATCTAGGTGCTGCAGTCATAATTGTGTTCAAACTATTACGTCAAACGGTACCATGGCCTTCAGTTTTAAGGCTGTAAACAATTGTGAGCACATTTTTAATTTTCGTTTGCATTCGGATAGCGTTTAAAATGATTGAGTTTTGTTCTCATACGATTCGTCGTCTGCTAATTGACATTAGAGCACATGGAATACTCTTACATTTTTCCAGTATTTTTGCTAAAATATAAGGCTGTATCACTGTTGAAAGTCTAATAGAGGCAATACTGCCCTGGAAAAATGCACGTTGATTCGGTGGTTTGTGCAAACAGGCTAGGCTGTGCCCAACGTCCGTGCAAGGATAGCCCTTAAATCCCAGGACTTGACAAAACGCAAAATATAGTCATATTCGAACAGAAGTGTTAAAATGGCTTCTTCACCTGCGCTGTAACTGTGATGAAGCGTGTAATTGTCATTGAAACGTTTTTAATTGAACACTATAACACGAAACTTGTTCAAATTCCAATACAAAAAAAAAAAAGCAGACGCTAATCTATGTAAAATTTTCAGCACGATTATTTGAAAGATCACTCGAAATGGCTTAAAGAAGTAGTTCAGAAATTTTTATCATGGAAATACGAACCAGATAAGTAAAGTGAAAACATGGAATCTATGAACTCTATTGCCCACAAATAAAATTGCAAGTTTTGAAGTTTCATAGGAAAATGAAAGTAACGAAAGCACTGCCGGTCAGATAATGGGATTCATGTTTGTTATGTACTTTACATTTAGAATAATTTTGTCGTGAAAACGGTAAGAAAAAGTTATAAAATAATGTTTCCACAAGAATGACAAATTTTGTTTCAAAACATCGCTTCACTGTAGGAAACTATTGAGTGGCCAAGTCAGTAATATATTCCTGTAGTTAATAAGTAAAGCTTTTATTTTCATTACCTACCTCACTGATTAAAATGTGACATGAAACACGTGTTCTAAATCTGGCTTTCCGAAAGTGTGCGTCGGCTTATAAAACCAACACGAACATGAATGTCGTCACAACTACCAGTTTTGTTTTTATGACATTTAACTTCAAACAGATTAACAACAGTGGCCATTCTGAAAGGGACCATGTGTGCAGTTTAACAATTTTCTGTTTTCAGTGAACCAGTATGTTTAGGGCAAACCAACCATTAATCTTGAATTACCTTAATATCGTGATAAACCACTTTGTGGGCTTCACAACATTTAGAAGGACCGGTGCACCTAGTTAGGTTACCGACAGAGAGCAGACATGTGTAGTTTCTGTAAAAAGTGACCATACTATAAAATATGAGATCGTAATTAAATGTTTAGCATATTTATGTTACTGGAGTTGGAAGCCTTAGTACCACGAAGTGGGGTAGGTAGGTTTACCCTAGGTTGCTTTCGCGTTGAGGTGATGGGGCATTATACAGGAGTGTTGCATAGTGCATGACGTTCAGTGCATATCGTGCGTCGTGAATTATGCTACTGCGTAACGCCATCGTAGCTATTATTGGCCCGTACATACCAGGTGAGTCGTATTAAAAGTTGGATTGTATACGTTTTGCGATGTAGCGTTCTCCAGTTACGTGATGCAGCACGCTCGCTACGTACTGTATACCTCGTGTGATATTTAGTACATTTCGGACCTTTAGGTAGGGTCACGATTTTCTCACGAAAAGATTTTTGGCCCACTTCGTTTTAGTGTCTCATGTTCACATCAGCAGCTTTGCTTCATGGTTATTAGCAGCATGTCTTTGTTCAGAAACGTCTCTCATTTGACAGCGCAAATCAGAATTAGATTATTGTGATTCCGTACGTCTGTAATTTGTCAAGGCAAGTGAGAGTAAAATCATCGAATCACAGACGATGCAGCAGAGTTGTATGTATGAACATGATGTATCGAAACCAAATACTGCAAAAATCTTTTCTCCATAAAATCGTGGATTTAGCTATAAGGTAAACCGACAATACACAATTATATATCCTAACGTCGTGAAACTACATCGCGGGCTTCCCAAAATTAGGAAGGCTCTGTTCACCGAATTCAATAGCTTACCAACAGAGAATAGGCACGTGTAGTTCCGGCAATAAGAGACCAATATTACATATACGATCTCAATTGAAATGTTTAACGTGTTTCCGTCACTGAAGTTTGAAGCCTTAGTATTGCGAAGTAAGGTAAGTTTACCCTATTCATGAAACATTTGTTGTACCTCTAGATCATACTTTTTTTTTCGAAAATATTTACACACATTTGGCTATATCTTGTACAAGTAGAGGCCCTTGTTTTTTACGAAAAAATAGTTTTCCCAACTTTCAATGCCTTGCGTGCACATCTGCAGTTCCGCTACGTGGTTATTGACAGAATATATTTGTGTGGAGGGAGATGTAACGTTTTTGGCTGTGTCAATTTGAATATGTTTACTGAGACATCACACGTCTGTGCTTAGTGCTGGTTAAAACTCCAAGACGCTAAGAATTAAAATATCCAACCATAAACCACGAAGCAGAGTTGCAGATTTGCACATAAGACATTGAAACAAAGTGGGGCGAAAACATTTTCGCGAATTTCCAGGGTCTCTATACACTATAGTCTAGATTATAATCATAAGAATTATCCCAGTTTAAATAAGTTGCAAGGTTTATCAGTGGAAAATCTGTGGTTTTGTCAATATCGACTGATAAAAATGTGAGAAATTTGTAGATTGGGGTAACACATTAGATAGGTAAGTATATTTCACTTATTATTATTACAACTTCTACTAATCTACCTGTGATTTTGAAATTACATTTTAAATATGTAACTAAAATATCATATCAGCCATTTCACATGATATTAGACTAAATGTAGAGACATTGGAAAATCGCGAAAATATTTAATATAGTCTCCAATAAACTGTAGTAACTTAATCGTGACAAGTATGAACAGTTTTCTGGCAAATCACACACGTTCTGTGTTAAAACTGTACAGTTGTAATTGTGTCTGTTGAAGAGGGACACAGTGCTTCGTATAATCGATAGCCAATACAGGTGCAAAACCTTCAGTGTTTTTGTACAGCATGTTGGAGCCTAGCAAACTATCAACTTTTCCCGCGATTTACCAGTGTCTCTAACTATATGTAATGAATATGGTTCTGAAATTCCAAGGTTTAAATGCTTACGGCTTAAAGTGAAATACGTGTAATGATAAGTTACAATTAAATGTGCATCAATACTAGTAATAGACTAAATACATAGTAATAGGTATTCTTGTTGTTCGGCTGTTGTGGATAGTTAACCTTCAGTAATGTTTTAAATTTCGCTTCGTTGACTGTGAAGTTATGCTACTTTGAAAAATACACATATTACTCAAACAGTAATTTTACTACTGATTAAAGATGTTCAAAACTAACACACATAACAGGTAAACAGAAATAAAAAGTATTTCAATTGTAATTATTTACACCAAGAGTTTACACAGGGTTAGTGATTAATATTAGACTTGTTCTGAATGTCGATGGTTTGAATCCCGCTAGTAGGTCTCGGTTTGCTAACGTTAGTGCTTGCTTTTATTACGAATATGGCATAATTCAGCATAAAGCTTAATTATATTTAATGAAAAGCGTTTTTGTACACCTATGTAAAAATTTGTTACATTTTCAATTACTGGTAGTGAAAATCTCACATTCAAATGGTGAGTTTACTTCGCTAACGCACCCTCTTGTTTTTTTACTAATTCCCGATGGAGGTACAGGTGTAAAAATCACGGGAATAATATTAGAATTTTCACAGGTTCCAGTTGAGAGTGGATGTACAAGCCGTTAAGTTGCCCAACTTAGAGCTCGAACAACCATTGTGCCTCACGCACAAATGCAGCCTATCTAAGCAAGTCACCTTAAGGGGCGTGTCGCCTCGCTATGTGGGAGGGATTGAGCTGGGATAAAAAGTAATCGAAATCTCGGAGGATGGCTTCGAGTCACGGGCGACGCGTGCTACGGAAGGATATCGCGTGCGACGCGTAGAAAGAACTCCTGAACCTGGACTTTAACGAGTTTCACACGGCGTGCTGAGAGCAAAGACGCGACGCTTAAATTGCGTTGCTATATTTCGGCCGGCAGCAAGGAGCACAGCAAAATGGAGATTAGAAAAAGATCCAGTCAGGAACAGAAACTCTTGTCCGTGGACGTCGAAATACTCTTTTGCAAAAACGCTGAGTTTTTGTCTTGAATATTAAGGGGTATAGAAAGGTAAGATGTCGGGCGAACGACTTGAATACTCAGTCTTTGATAAAATCTAAACTACTCATCATAATTTGATGGAATTGTTTTGCCGAGTAGATATTCTATTAGCAGGCGTTTATTTATGTAGCACTGAGCGGTAGTATCCAGCCTTTGCTTTCGAGTCATAAATTAAAAACGATATTTAAAAAAATAAGGAATTGAAAACACAAAAACAGTAACAAAATTTCAAAAATACTCGTGTTTTCATTAAAAAAAAAATAATTTTAACATCCGTAAACTTCTCGCGCAGCGTTTTCGGAGATTAAAATTAATTTAAAATCCAAATGTGAATTTTTTTTTTTTTTTTTTTTGAAATTCGGATATTATAGTACCGTACTAATAATTATAAAATTACAGTTTTCCATTTTTTTCCTTGGGTTTTGTGGTGTCAATCCCATATTTTTCTAAATACCGTTTAAAATTTTTTACTTGAGAGCCAAACATACTACCGTCCAGTGCTACATAAATAAACGCCCACTAGTGAAATATCGACTCGGCAAAAAATCTCATTGAATTTTGATGAGTAGATCAGATTTTATCGACAATTGAATATTACAGTCGTTCATTCGACATCTTACATTTCCATGCCCCTTAACGGTGATGTAGCATATTATTCGTAACGTCGTTCACGAAATATTTAATCATAATCAGAATTTATTTATCTAATAAGATGAAGCACAAATCAAACTATGTTTTTAATTAAAAAAATACAGCACTTCTTATAGAATAATGCCTTGTGTCCACGCAAAATGGCTAGAAATATGTTTTGAAACTGCTTTATACAAAGAAACAATCTTGATTAGCTCAGAGAGACCTTCGATTGATGTTTGCGCCACTGTTGGTTCGTTTATACTGTCACCCGAAAGTTAGGTTTGCGAAACCCAACTTCCGAAACCAACGTCTGGGTAAAGTGTTTACACCACAATGCAAAACTGCAGTTTCGGAAACTTGTTTCGTTTGTTAACGAGTCAATAGATTTATAAGATACGTTTTGAAACTTTTTCTTTGTTTACGAACAAGAACGGAAATGTAATAAAATATAATTGGTTATAGTTAGAGATGATGGTTTATCGCGGGAAAACTTGACCGTTGACTGGGTTTGGCCTTCGCTTGTACGTAGAGCTGTTGCCCTATTTGACTGGACCAATAAGAATACCGCTATCGTAACATTTGATGCAGGTTATTTTTCTACAGACAGCTACGTTGTGTCAGACCTAGGGACCTGAAAAATTCGCGTTTTCTTTCCGACGCAGGCTAGAATTCCAGCAACTGCACGTTCGTGTCACTTTCGCAATTAACCCTTGACTTATTTGACACCTTCTGGAAGTGGTTGAGCCAATAACAAAATGTAACTAATCACATGCCCATTTGACCGTGGAAGCGAGCAGCTAATGAGCAGCTGCTGTTTGCTTGAGAGAACATACATTCTTGGAGACTAGCATACTGGGCAGTGAACCCGCGAATTTTTCGGGCTCTAGTCAGACCCAATCATATGAGTTGCAAGAAACTACAGTATTTTCAAGGGTACGTTGGCACAAAACATTTTTGCGATTTACCATAGTATCTAATTGTAGTTATTAGTTAAATTTAAATTTTAAAATTAGTAATATTAACCTTTTCTTAATCTCAAGTATAGGTCGCATTTCTCTTCAGCCTATCTGCAAATAATTCATTTACAATAATATACTTAAGGTGATATTGTCCTGTACGTATTTTTTATGCTTAGAAAATACCGTTCACTGCGTTACTCTTCATTCCTGATACCCTGGTATCTCTTATAGTAACACGCAATAAATACAACATCGCCACGAATTTTGAACTACAAACAAAATAAGCAGCGCAAAAAGTTTGCTTTAAAGCTTTTCTTTACTTGATAGGATGATTTAATCATCGCAGGCTTAAGTGTCATTAGCCTAATGATTTTTTGTTGACAAGTATTGTTCAATTGTGTGATGAAATTCCGTTTATGTTTTAAAATGCTAGCCATTCTTAAGCAACGTAGATAAATTTTGTCAGGAATACATTCCCTGTACCTCCCCTCGTATGCTGCGCTTCAAAAATTGTTTATCTGTTTTCAAACTGTCATGTCAGAGAACGTACCCAATTTTCTATAATTGTAAAGCAAACTGAATGAGATAATTAAAAAGAAATGATTTTGACAACATTAAACATATTTTCAATTAAATACCACACACAATGCAGAACATTAAGACAAAAATCTCTCGTCAATGGTGTATGGTTAGAAGCATGACATTTTTGCGAAAAGAATTTTGCCCTAGTGTGTTTCAGTGGCTTACGAGCACAGCTACAGTTCTGATACATAGTCAGTGGTTGGATGTTTTAACTCTGATGTCTTATGGTTCTATTTGCGAATAACACACATGTGGTGTCGCAGTAACCTTCCTGTGGTTCGCACAGTCAAATAAGATACGTCACTTCACACAGACATGCTGTCAATAACCATGAAGCATAACTGCAGATGTGCACGTAAGACATTGAAACAGAATGCGACAAAATTATTTTCGCTAAATGTTCATGGTCCTGTGCGTGGTAGATAATTAACGCTGAAAACTCAATCAAAATCTATACATTTTTAAAGCCAATATGGAAAGAACTAAAATAAATAATCTTAAACAATAATATTTGGTAATTTTATGAGCAAACGATTACCCAGAATAATGAGTTTGTTACGCGTGATCTGTTCCGCCATAATTAAATGTACGAAATTCCGGTGTCGAATATTGTTCTTCAGAAATGCTTTTCTAGAGAATATTTTTTTTAAAATAAAGATAGTAAAACATTTTTTCTAGGAATGCTGCTTTTTTTTATTTTCACAGATTAGCTAATAGAAACCTGTAATTTTAGACTGATGCGTTCAGCGCGAATCATTCATCATGCCTAATAGAGTTTCATCCAAGCAAATAAAAACTCTTCAATTTCAGGTTGGTAAAAGATTGGTACAACGTGGTTGGGCTATCAATGTGTTAATTTTCAATTTTTTATAGTCCTTTAAAGTCTTTTCAAATTTTGTTTGGTGGAACTATAAAAGTGTCACAAACATGCCAGTGCTTAAATATTGTGGTTATCTTTTGATAAAATCTGCAAACTTTGCTGGTCTGTAAACATAAGTGAATGGTTGACTGAGACTTGATTTTACCAAAAATTTCATGTGTTGCCTAATAGTCGATACACCCACCTGTAAATATGTAAAGTTCGTTGTCGTGTAGGTTAGACTATGTTTAAAAAAAATATTTTCGTGAAAATATAATATTGCAAGTAGCAACAAACCGTAACGTTAAATATTTTAAAACCACTTTCTCCAGTATTGTAACCCCATATTATAAACGACGTAGGAAACAATGCATAACAAACAATTATATAACAGTGCAAATTAACAGAATGTTTAAACCTAAACTTTTCGACCGCTAAAAAAAATAAGAAATAACGAATTTTGTTAGTTATCTTTTTAATAAAGTGGTAACATACAAAAAGTCTAAGAAAATAACAAATAAAAACGACAATATTTGGGTGTACGTATATAGCCATGAACAAAAATAAAATACACGTGCTGTTCACATAAACGTAGCAATTATCTTTTACAAATATATATATATATACGCATAGATATTTCACATTAAGGTAAGGTATATATATATATATATGAGGAGATTAAGTGAAATTTATTGAAGTGCTCGTAATCTCCATATCTCTTTTTAGAAAATGTAATTCGCTTTGCGTAAAATAACGTTGCATGTCTATGGAAATGACGTCTGTTTGGCGCAGAGATCAAGTTTATTACCACGGTAAAATGTCGAGAATTCCGTGCACCCGCAAGTTTAATGTTCTTCCACAAAGTGGCACAGCAAAGAAAACTATTCAAAAACGAATTACTCTCTAAAAATATATGCTTTGGTTTCTACAAAAAGAAAGGTTCAGAATAACAAGTTGGTGAGTTAGAAAATTACAAATTCTTCACGAACCATGTAGCAAAAATATGTGCGGTAAAAACTGATTTTCCAGTAGCTGTTCTTCTCTCATGAAAGACTAAGGATCACGATTTCCGAATTATTGTATATTTGAATTCCTTCGTCGAGTACCGTAATTTATTTAGGTCATTATTATTGAATTCATTTAATAACACACGTACATGAATTATTTTTTTACAGTTAGGGGAATGGTATACAGAAATATTCATAGCCATATTTTAACTTTTATATTTTTACCAGCTTTTTTTTCTTTTAGGCATATATTGTGAGCAAATTTTGCTCTTGGATATTTTTGGTCTCTGTTGGTATTTGCGTAATGTCTCATAAATGTCAACATTTTCATGTTACGGTTATCAGTAGGACACTTAAACAATTGACATACTAAACTGAAAAAAAAAATGTCAGAGTGAATAACGAGGTTGCAGGCTACAAGTTCTCGTTTATTAGAACGAAACATGAAATAATGTTGTATTTTTAATAAAAATACAGGAATTCGAAATGAAATTTAAAAAAATTCAAATGCAAAAATATTTTATTTAGTTTTTTGGTTTTATATAGAAATTGTAGCCTACAAAATCGTAATTCACTTTGAATTTTTTTTTCACTTTGGTATGTCTCTTGGTTTGAGTGTTGTACTGAGAGCTGTACCAGGCCAATTCATTGCGAAGAAACTAATAAAGATAAAAAAAAATCCATAATAGCATTTTGTGGCAACGACGTACAATTAAAATAATAATAAAAAATACCTGATATAAATATAAAAATAAAAATATTTTACGATGGAAATTGCTGTAGACTGTGCCCTTCAAAGCAACAATATATAAACTAACACATTCATGTTAAAAGTGGGTAAGTAAGTAATTGCAGAACCGGAAGACAAATATTGTAGTACTGAATATCTTAAGAAAGTCTGAAGATTAATTGTTATTTTATTTTACGCATTTCACGCAGAATAAATTCCGTTAACAAGTTTAACGGATAAGTCTGCAGTCAATCATTTTTTCTCAGAAAAAAGAACACAAAAGGAAAGGGGAAGAGCATTGACTTGATATTACTTGCAACACCTACGCAGTCAGAAAAAAACGTCTATCAGCGCAATGTATATGTACGATTCTAAGGAATATACGCAATATTCACCTGTGTCTTCTAAACAAAGAAGTAAGGGAGTTGACCCCAAAAAATTATTTGCAATTATAAAGATTTCAAAAATACTTCATACACGGAATAATACATAACCACATTAATGTGAGACGTGGAAGAAATAACACAGATCTCTGAAAAAGTTATATTATCTACTGGTATCTCACTAAATATTTGTCCAAGATAATGGCGTCGTGTTACATGCTTCATTATTTATGTTCGTTCTACAATAAAATATTGTAGGATCCGCACTTAGATATTTGTTTGATATTATTTTGCACTGCCTATACTCAACCGTAATATTAAAATATTCTCTTCATATAATACATGGCCATTAGGCTAATGGTTGTAATAATTACGCATGTTACCGTTATTCATAAATGTTTTTAATTCTATAAAGTTGCAAAAGAGATAAGACATTTCTGGAGAGTTCAATTTTCTAAGAGACTACTGTCACGTTAGTCCAGTAACGGTTTCTAATTGAAGTTCCTAATACACATAAATAAATATAATTGTTGATTTACAGTTGCATTTTCATTTAATAGTTTTAACGTAAGTATCCGCTCTTGCAAAATTAATGACGGAAGTTAGTGAATTAATAACAGGGTAGTATGTTATATCCTCGTCATTAAACATGTAAATAAACTACTAGTCACTTAAACGTATGTGTCGAGAAAATTTATGTATGTGCATTAAGCACCCAAAAATTAGGAAGTAGAGCGATCATGCTAAAATTAGATATTGTAATAATTAAAACGCTTAATGGACCTAGCGTTTTCGCCTATTTTACCAAGAAAGTAATAAATTAAATACTGACTCAAAACTTTACGACTTACTAGTTAAAAACTGTTTTCTGCATGCCTAATGGATATTCTACTCAAACTCATACTTGGGATTTTTAACATATAATGACGACGATACACATGGTGTAACAAAACATCAACTGGTAACCCAGTAAGACGAAGATGGCTACAATAATTTTTCCTGATGCTATTTTAAACTAAACTTACTCCTCAAAAATATTTGGATATTAAATAAATTGTAGCTAAAACATCAGCAACTACCCACGATTAAGCAACAAATTTGTGTAAAGTGTTTTGCAGAACATGTATTTCTCGCTAATGTAATTGCGGTTTGTAACAAAAACTATCGTCATCATTTTCAAACAGTACGACATAGATTGTTCACAATTGGACATGTTCCTTTTCACATTAAATCCTCTTATTTGTCGAAAAAAATTGTAAGTATCTGTCATGCAACTTATGAAAACTGTGTCCTTTATTATCGGTCGTAACTAAATTCGATTTTCTAAATATTATAAAATATTCAAGATGAGGAATTTCTTCAGAACATGTGGTAATTCTAAGCTGAGGTATTTCAGTTTTTAAAATTCGTGCCATAATGATATAGGCTCGAAGAAAATGTGCTGTTCATAAAAGAACTTACGATACATTTAATACGAAATTATAATGAGAGAAAAAATTTAGGTTCTTACTGTAAAACATCTTACATCCCGCAATACTGGATAGGCATCTTAAGATTATGTTAGGCTAGTTAACTTTACTTTTTCGTTAAGTTGATTGGTTATGATTTTTTCAATAGATACAAAATTAAGTTATTTTGAAGACTAACAAATACTGTGCATCTGTTCTGGGAATGGTTTGTTAAGTTATTAATACACAGTGCATTTTTGTATGATATAAATTTACGCTCGACATTTTTGGTTTTACGCCTTGCCGAGAAATTATGTCGTAATAAATTCACTAATTCTCTATTTGTTTAAGGCCGTTTCCGTGGTATTCACATGTATTATTAATTCATGTACTTTTTTTTACCACCGGAGCAGGACTGAACCGCATTCAAGAAATCTTGTAGTCAAACACTAGTGATGAATATAATGTATTTACCCGCTGATTATCTGGAAAAGAATGAATTATACCATCAAAATCGTGAACTTTACAATTACAGCTCCACTTGTTGTTATTTACATTACTAAAAGAGTTGTTGGATATATTTACGTACTGATGATTAAGGGTTTATTTGCAATTACGGGAAAATGGATCACAGCGAAAAGAGGAACTCACGTAAGCTCTGAATTATTTGTCCCTACTTGCCTGAAGTACATGAAACACTATAAAAAAAAAGTTATACGTACGCTAGGGTATACATATTTCCTGTTACAAGAATGCCTTTGTGTTATTATAAACCATCCCCTTAACATTTACGTTAATTTACTTATGTCTTATCTAACACACTTTGATGGTGCTAGACATTAGGGCTTAAATTTTCTTTGACAACTAGGTACTCACAGACGAAATGACGGCCTCAAACAAACTGGAAACTATGCGTGTATTATTCATGGCTTTTACTATAAAATATTATAAACATTTTTTTTAAACAAGGGAAACATTTATTAGCACAGCCAAACCTGTACTCGAATCAGGGTCATCTAGAATGGGAAACTATTATATTTCCAAAGCGCTACGACATTCAGTATAATAATTTAGGTCATTTCTTCTTAGGTGGCTTGTATTGCACCGAGGAAGACTCGACGTAGAAACCAGGAAGTGTAGTGGACATAAAAATGTCGTCAGTTTAGATAAATCTATAAGGCATGATAGCTCTATTGCCCGCACCGACGACAGACAGGAATGACGGGTGATGTAATCTGTGGCCAGGCTCTGAGTGCTATCGACCCTCTGGCAGCTGAAGCCAAGTACCACGACGTCTGTCTGTCGTCTGCTACTTTTCACCTCAGAAAAAAACTCTTACGATACGCCATAAAACAATTTGGCGATTTGAGAACTGATACGCAGGTGCGCTAGGTCAACAGGTTATTTCCTTGACGGAAAACTTACATGTATTACATGCAGTTGTTTCGGTGCGGTATAAAACATAAAATTAATGTATCAGAAATGTAATACTACAAACAATGTCAACAAATGGTTGGCCTTAATCGTGCAGGAAAATACAATTCCATTTGATAATGACTGTTTTGAGATATGAAGTTCACGAAAGAATGTAGTCTAATAGTTGTTTACCTTTCATTTAATCAGACCGCCGTTCCCAAATGTCTAGTCCCAAATTTATATGTTAAGAAAATTAAATGGACCGTGATAATATTGAAAAATATATATTACCAGAAAGTTTGATAAGTTCACACATTTTTTTAATTCAGCTATTTTTTAGATATATTAATAAAAGTTTTTTGTTTACAATAATTTCTTCAGCCATACTAAAGTTTAAACGTTTTTAATTAAAACATTAATATTATAAAATACAATTTTATTTGTACTTAAATACTTTTTGATATTATGCAACAAGACGATCGACTCGATATCTCATATTTGAGACCACATTTGTTAGATATGCAAAATGTTATGCACAATATTGTTGTAGATATAAGTGTGTGAAGGTGCGTGTGTGCGCGCGCGTGTGAATGTGTGTGCATGGGTAACTGTCACGTAAACTAGCAGTTAGCATGTAATATTACCTGTATTAAAAACAGTATTATATAAATTTTAAAAATCTTTGTAATCTTTTTATACATGTGCGTAAACATGTTTCCCTCAAACACTGAATTTTCATAAATACAAAAGATGTACTATTACGTCAAAACACTTATATGGATTGTATTGAACATTCAAATATAAACAAAGCTACCGACCAGTACGGACTCAAAAGCAAAATTAAAGAAACACAATAGTGTATACAAACCTATAGAATGGGTCATGCATACATTTCCGCTAGTGCACTAGGAATAAACGTAACTATTGATAAAATATTGTTTGTAATCAGTACTTAACAATCTCACTGAATGAGCCGACCATACGCAACATATGCAGGTCACAACAACTACATCGGTTATACATACACTAGCAAGCGCACCGCAATAAATTGCTATAAATATTAATGAAACCCACATGGACGAAACAAATCACATCAAAAGCATATTGCAGTTTCTCTGAGCTTATCCTGATTGTAATGATTATTTTGGCCATTTCAGCGACGTTAACGATATCAGAGGAACACGTGTACAAGAAAACTACAAGTATCCTACAAAAAACAAAACTTGTTTCTCTAAAAGTTATCTTCGTAAATTTATTTATGCCAATGGGAAAATATTCCAGATATTAATTATTAAAAATTTCGTATTCATAAATATTCAACAAATTATATCTGCAGCCATTGAACTCAGTTTTATAAGATAACGTGTTACAAAAATACTTAAGTGTCTCTGACGGCCATTTAATCAGAGTTTAAAATTAATTACACATGCGTAAATTATTATTTCTATATATTTTTTACAAATAATTATTTAGAATTAACATATATATATATATATATATATATATATATATATATATATATATATATATATACGCACAAAATTGTGTTGTGGATTCACATAATTTATTTTTAGGAAGTACAATGACATACTATAATAGCAAGGTCATCAGTAAAAAAAATTTTGGAAACAATTTTAAATGAAGAACAACATTTCGTGTGTATAACAGTCAAAATCTAACGAAGTAAGAGAAATTTTAAGACAAAACGCTGTTACTTTCATAAAGTTGGCTATTTCTTTGTTCCAATATATCAAGTGTGTGCACTTATAGTACTTTTATTATATAGAATTATTTACCAGATTTAAATGTTATATCAGATGTGGGAATATTTGAGGGGGTTTAGGTTTTATTTGATAAAGTATAAATAAGCATATTGGCAGAAAGTGTGCATTTTACTTAATATACCTTAATTTTAGTATATGTTGAGAGAGAAAAAAATGACTGTAGTAAAATATTTGTATTGTGCGTAGCAAAGTGGTCGTACAGTTTATAATGCTAACCTACGAGCTTTAAGTATACAGTAATTAATCGATAGTTCAATTTAGAAATTCCAAAATCTACTTTAGCTACATCAACCACAGCTAGTAATTAAAAAAATACCAGTAGTAAATTGTTAACGAATTTTAAAACTCACAAAAACATGCTGGAGCCATGCCAACGACATCAGCTAGTTACTGAAAATAAACACCAATAATAGATCACTAATTAATTTTAAAACATTTCTAAATATGCTGGAGCTATATGAACTTCAACTGATAAGTGAAATAATAGAGGTTATTCTGAATCGTAGATTTCAAATTATTTTATGTTTGTTTTGGCAGAATAAATTTTTACTTTGGAATGTTAGGAATCCTTAACGCTGTAAGCCACATAGAAAATGTCTAAATTTGTAAACTACAGTCGTGCAGAAAAGAAAGCTGATTCCAGACTGTTTTTCATGACCCTGAAAATATATTTACTTTGAAAAGTATCGACGCAGCTCTGAATGTATCGCTGTTTTGCCGCTCCTTTACAGATAAGTTTCTTGCGAGAAGTTTCCGGCCCGCCAAACAGAAGAAAACACGAGTTGTAAACCAGCGAACAAGAGAAGGAAAAAATAAGCATTCCCAGAGAAATCGGTTTCTTTTATAGATTTTCCAGCCTTCACACAAGCCACGCTAACAGCCCGTGGCAACCTCGCCCACAACTTTATGAATCTGAAATTCGAAGTAAAATGGAAGGTTGACTTAAAGTCACGCAAGAATATTGTATTCAAGTTATGAACTTCGGTTCTTCACGCGTATATATACCACAAAAATACAAATGGAATTTTAGAGTAAAAAGGCGATTTACGAGTAAAGAATACATAGTAACATATTTATGCCAATAAATTGACTGTAAGTATTTTGAATTTGAAAAATTATGTGTGATTGTTTGCTAGGTAATTCTGCATTTATCTTAATATACGATAGATTTATTATATTTAGAGACCAGAAAAATTCGCGTTTTCCTTTAAGAACAAGCTACTATAAGTTTGTGTTAAATTTCGTAACTGGCCTCGGCTCTTATGACAGTTCCCGGAAGTCGCTGAGCCAATAACAAAAACCTAACTAAATGAAGGCCCATATCACTGTGTTAACGAACAGCTAATGAATAACTGCTGTTTGTTTGAGTGCACATATATCCTTGGAGGCTAGCCTACATGTCAGCGAACCTGCGAATTTTTTCGATCTCTAATGATAGAGTGTATAATTCGCATTGATAAACGTTCAAATTATAACAAACATATTTTTGTCTCAGTGAGATTTAAATATATAAATATTTAATATTTTGATAAAATATAACAAAAATCTATAGGGGATATCATTGTTGAATTAAAAAGTCTACAACACACAAACGTATAAATGTGTTGAATTATAAATATATAAATCTTCAAATGAAATAAAAGTAACAGAAGTGCGACATATACAGGATAATACCAAATTCCATGTCAATAATCTGGGTAAACAATCCCCACATGTAGAGGAACAAAAAGTGTTAGTGGACATAGGTCCGAAAACGCACCGTTTCTGCGCTACAGTTCGCAATGCATGACGTATGGTTGATAGCGCGCGGGCAGGATTATGTTGCTGCGAAACGCCATCGAAGCTGCAGGCAGGCCCATACTAAATGAGTCGTACTAACCATTGGACGCGTACATTTTCCGCTCTAGCATCGAAGTGGATTAAGCGTCGAGTGTGCATCA
Organism: Medauroidea extradentata; assembly: GCA_003012365.1. Classification (NCBI taxonomy): domain Eukaryota; kingdom Metazoa; phylum Arthropoda; class Insecta; order Phasmatodea; family Phasmatidae; genus Medauroidea; species Medauroidea extradentata. The sequence continues at coordinate 7,411 of PNEQ01058151.1, read as the reverse complement.
CAGCAGAAAGCGGTTCAAAATTGATTATTTTAATGCAGAGTGTATGGGTTGGCAAATGGTAACGGCAGCGCCGCTTAGTGTTTGTATCGTGCAGACTTCCCACAATGTCGGTGTCCCGATAGACGTAAATTTGAAGCAGTCCATTGCCATCTTAGAGAACATGCAACCTTCGAACCAGTCAACCATGACAGAGGATGCCAGCGTTGAAAAAGGCACTCCTGCATGAAGTGGGCGAGAGCCCCAATGCCGGTACACGGAGAGTAGCTGCTCTACATTTAATGTAGACCGTCAGCTGGCTTGGAGAATGCCTCATGAAAACATGTTGATTTCATTGTATGTACAGCGTGTTCAGGCCCTGATACCTGCGGATTTTCCTGTTAGTCGTAAGATTTGCCTTTGGTTTGGCGGACAATACTTGAACCCTGCCTTTTGTGAAACGGCCTTGTTTACCGATGAAGCAACTTTTAAACGGGACCAGATAATTAATTATCGTAATGAACAATCTGGACCCAGGAAAAACCTAATAGTATGGTGCAAACACGTCACCAACAACAGTTATCTGTCAATGTCTGGGATGGCATCGTGGGTGACTGTTTAATAGGACCTTATTTTCTGGCACGAAGACTCAATGGTGAGACATACGAAGCATTCTTAACGAACGACACGCCTGTTTTGTTGGAAGATGTCCCATTACACATACGACAGAAGATGTACTACATGCATGATAGAGCTCCTGCGCACTTCTCTGTCCGTGAACGACGGCGCCAAGATGTAACTTTTGGTAAGTGTTGGATAGGTAGAGGTGGCCCTATTCCGTGGCCACTCAGGAGCTCTGATTTGAATCCACTAGCCTTTTTTTTTTTTTGTGGGGGCATTTAAAGGTACTTGTTTGTGCAACCCCTGTATACAACGAGGAAACTCTTCGTAATCGTATTGTGTGTGTGTGTTGGTTGAGGGGGGGGGGGGAGGCGACTTAACCAGAAATTCCCCAGGGATTCATCAAAGTATCCGACAGTCGACACTGCGGTAGGTCGAGTCGCGTGTTCGTGTTGATTGAGGACATTTTAAACATTTCTTTAAAGCCGCAAGTGCCGACGGTATTGTTTCACAAGTTCCTAACAATTGCCACAGTTTTTCCTACTGCCTGTGGCTTAGAGACGTAGTGTGTGGCATAGTGACATGTTATGTACTGCTGTAATGACGACCCACAGCAACATGATCCTACCCGCGCGCTATCAACCATACGTCATGTATCGCGAACTGTAGTGCATAAACGGTGCGTATTCGGTCCTATGCCCCCATAATTTTGTTCCTCTACATGTAGGAATATTGACATGGAATTTTGCAATATCATGTATACATTTCCATGAATGATATTTGATTGAGGTGAAAATTGTTTTAATATAATAATAAGCGTCTTATCCCCAAAATATTCAATAATATGTGTCTGATTATTTATTATTATATTATTTAGTTTACTATTATGTAATATATACAGTGGCATGTAAGTTATTAAGGTAGTTATATTTTATTACTATGTCTTCTTATTACGAATACTACGCAAGAAAACTAACTTCAACTTTGTAACTCTCTTGATATTGATTTGAAATATGACTGTGTTTTACTCTTAAATTACACGGTGGAGATTTTAAATGAACTAAGAGAAACATCCATGCGAGTCTGTTACTATGGGAGTACAAGAGCTCAGGTTTTACTTGAAAAAGACATTGTCTTTTGCGATGTTTCTTTAAGGTTTTATGTGCCTCTTGAAATATGGTCGTACGATATGGCAGTAGCTATCAAAAACCATACAGTCTCGCAATCATCAACAGCTGTTATCAACAAAGAACAATCTTTAGAAACATTTTAGTACTTCGTGAAACTAAATAAATGAGAGCAAAAGTTCAATATTTTATTATCTAGAACTATTTTTAGGATATAGGACCCATTAAAAATAGCCCAATTAATAAATAATTTGTACCAACACTTCCAATGTGATTTTAAATGTTCCCTGAGAGTCTATAGCTTTTCTGTTCGGTAAAATAATGTCACAGTTTCACATTTAAATTTGAGTGCACGCTCAAAAACTTTATGAAGCAAAACACCTATATAGGCTATCCTCGTGAACACTGGCACATATTTTCTGACAAGATTTAATCTCAGAGGAGAAATGGTTGTAGAGCTGTTTTTCATGAATTGGCGACCTTAACGTTGTTCAACAAAGCCTTGGCTGTAGCAGACAAGCCTCCTCTGCGAAACTTTAGAATATTAAGCACTTATTGACAACTGCACTGAACGTACGTGCGTACATAAAGGCTTGGGGATTGTTTTAAGAACACATAGATCTGAATGTGCAATAAAGTTGTTTTAATTAGTGCAAAATGTAGACAGCAAATTACGGCACATTAGTAGTTATTGAAACGAGACAAATAAAATAATTAATGACATAAAAAGTTAAGTAGGTCTACAGTCAACTGCCGATTATCCGCGCTAATGGAGGGGGCCGATGTCTCGGATAATCCAAAATCTCGGATAATCCACTTTTACCCTTTCTAAGATCTCAGTAGAAAGAAAAAAGTCAAAGTCATTCCTGCAATAAAATGCAGCAACTTAATGCAGTAGACGAATATTCGCATAAATGATTAGGAGGTATTCGCTTGTAATTTAAAAAAAATAATAAAAATTTACGAATATTTTAACTATCCAAGGAAAAGAACCCGTTAACCCATTCACGTGCGACGTTCGGGAAAATATCGTTAATCCATTCATGCGCGTAACTAATTGTTTGGTTTGCTGGAAAAGGCATAAATATTCTTCAAGCCTTTAAAAACACGGTTGCGGGCATTACACGGCATTAAAAATTATGCGAGAAAACAAAGCATTAATTTATAAATAAAATTTCATTTATTCAAAAACATTTGCTTATAAACATTTTCCTATTTTTTTTCAGCTATTTGAAGTGAAATATTTTGCGCGGATAATCCGCACACGGATAATTGGGAGTCTACTGTAAATCTAAGTTTTACGTTCTTACGACTGCTAAAACCTGTATTCACAACCAACACTGAGCATACGTACGTAAGATGTAAAACGTTGAGAATCTCAGTCACGTACGTACGCAGGCTACGTGATGACGTAAAAGCCTTGTTTCTACTTACGCTCGTTTGTACGTAGGTTAAGTGTTGATTGTGAATCCAGCTTAAGGTGGTAGAGGGGTGCACGCAGGATTTTTGTTCGAGGCGTAGGATTTATTTGGGAGGGATGGGAGCGATGGTGTCTTGTACCTGCGAATGTTGTGAAGAGACCATTATTCCCCTTCCACCTCCCCCGTCTCCCAACAACATACTGATAGGCCCGGAGGTCATCCACAAGAAAATTAGAATTTTAATTTTCAAAACGGCGCTGTTTGAACTGTTTTTGGATGATTTATCGATGACCTGAATTGAAATCCCAAAAGTTATGTTTGAACGACAAACGTAATTAATATAAAATTATCATCTTAAAGAAAACTATCCAGTATCTGAAAATATTTCACACATTTTCGGGCCGTGGTTTCAACACCCTTCCCTCTTTGGGTGCAGGACTGAGGTGGCAACCTAGGTTAAAATGTCTAATACTGTGTGCCGTAGTAGGTTATATCTCCGCTACATCGCCTTCACTCGAGCATCGACTTGTGGCGGCCCAAGCGGACAAGTGTTGAAGTATTCGAACACCTCATCTCGTTCGGGTACTCATCATTAATAATCGAGTTATAAACTAGGACGGCGTTACCGCAGCAGGGAAGTTCCCAAGCTGCTCCTCAAACTCTCCTCAAGCGTGTAGAGTAATCTTACCGACTTCTATATTGTGTATAATATGCAAAGCCGCAATTCTAGGTTTAGAAGAAGCAAATAGGAAACCTTCATAGGAAGTTGTAACATGAAGAGGTAGAGATTAATAGGTGGTGAATTCAATGCACTGTTTCCTTGTTTATTGAATTGTTTGGTTATCCCGTTATTCTTCCAGAAAATGAAGTATCACGAAAAATATTCACATTTTAAATTAATGTATGAAAAGACTAGTAATATCTTTAAGGTTAGTGAGATCCATTGCAAGACGTGTGTCGTATGATAAGGTGATCAAATGTACTGTGTTGATGGTTTCCCAGGCTGTTCTGAAATCACTCGAGGCAAAGGCTGGCTTGGTTTCTTTGACAGAGGCACTGGAAAATTCCTTTGTACATTCTTCTTTGTTTATCTTCTAAGATCGTGAAGCATTTCACGAGAAGCGTATGAACCAAGCTAAATAAACTCATAAAATGTATTAGATGCATAAGTGACATGGGAAGGAAATATCGGCCAACAAGTACAAAATATCTCTAAAAAAGGACAGCGATTTCTTAAATAGCTATTAAAATCACATAATTTAAAAATACAGCTATGTTTGTGTGTACGTGATTTTAATTAAATTTAGGACAAAACTAGTTTTCACAAAACGACGCGTAAAATATAAAATAAAAATGTGTGCTATAAAAAAATCCTCAAATATTAACCGACGTAGTTAACCGTAACGCAGGATGAGGCACTACGAATACTTCAGCTTGTAAAGAGAGTAAATTTTGAGCGTTATACATGTAAATGTTTTCTTCAAATGTGTAGGAACACTACGGTTGATGTGTGGGAAACAAGTTTACTATACCTACTTGCTTAACACTCCAATATATCGGTACGGTGTGATACTAGTAATTTCTTATAGTGTGATTTTAGTATGTGATGTGATAGCTACTAAAACTTTGCCTTTGTTGCGTTCGCTATTGTGATGTATCTATCGAGTAGTTTCCCTAAACAGCAAAGTTTCCGTTTGACATGAAGTTAACATACTGTGATATTCTCAAAATAATAATTATTTGACATCCGAACACCATTTGAATTGTTGTTTTGGTATATATGTATATGTGTGTGTATATATATATATATATATATATATATATATATATATATATATATATATATATATATACATATATATATATATATTATCTAGCAAACGAAGACACTCAATAGTTTTTTCTAAGGTAATGGAAACATCAGCGTATGAATTGTCTTGTTCATACATTCTACATGTCAGAGAACTTTCACTGGAAAAATAACCTTGCAGCACGTGCTGCATAATTCTCAGAGTGGAATGCAGAGATGACACCTTTTAACGGGACGTGTGTTAGCTTCACTGGGGAAGGATGATGAGATCAAAGTGAGTGATATCAGAAATGGCCAATGCCTAATCCTGAGACTAAAGTTGGCCAACTTCTCAGTAAAGTTCAATCTATAGTGTTAAAATTATAAAAATATTTGTTATCTTAATATAGTGAAACACATTGTTTGAAAATGTTACAGATTCATCAACGACATATTACTGGCGTCAGTATCCACTGCTCTGTTTTTAAATATATTTTAATCCACTTTTATGCACTTTATATATTGTTACAAGCTGGGGCTAGGTACGTTTGGGGATGGATGTCTTTGATAAAGGAAAGAAAGTTAATAAAGCTAACCTAGATTATTTACAACTATCTATATAAAAATTGATTAATCACAACACTTGTCTAACAAAACAAATAACTACTACCTATATACAGGTTATAAAATCTAAATAATAAATCTATATCAGTTCTCTGTACATGGAAATTCTTTCTAATAACTCACAATGGTGGACCTAACGAACGAGCACAGATGAACCTTTGAACCTTTTGTGGCCTAGAAACACCATCTTCACACTACTTGCCGCGATCTAACTCGCCAGAAACCCTTGAACACTTGTCGCAACCAAATAGTTCTAGACACTCGTCACTATCACTTTATCTCGCACAAGACACCTGCCAGCCAAAAACTTTCTTGCCTCTGCCGCAGCTCTTGTTTATATACTCACTCTACAGTTTCGAATTCTCTCGGCAAGTGTTTAATCTCAAACCTCCTGGAAAGGTGTCGCATCAGGGTCAAGCACCAACACGCAAGATAGTGAATGAACAGGAATGCTCTAGACCACGATATCTCCTTCGGTTACCCGATATTGGGTGCAGGTGGCTGCCACCATACATGGGCGGCACAATGTACGCCGAACCTCTTTGTTATTGCCGCCGCTATATCAGCTTACACTGCTCTCCGATTATCGCGGTGTGCAGGAGGTTATTGTGGCATCACTCAAGGTAATACAATCCACAAGGTATTTTAGCTTTGCCCTCACGGTATCTTATTTCGCCGCTCAGCCAGATAGGCACGGTGCCATAGGGTTAGGGTAGAAAGGGGGGTGTCTTGGCTCTGCCGCCACTGTATCGTATTAGGCTACGGCCACGCTTGCGACCTGGTCGCCGCGACCTGGACGCCGCGCCGCGACCAGGTCGCAACCGCTCACTCGGCCACGTGCTGCGCGCCAAACGCTACTGGAAGGCTAGTTGGTGACATGTCGTCGGCAGAGAAAGTGCTGTTAGCAATAGCGGTATCTAGGTATTTGAAAAAGAAACGTATGAGTAGAAAATATGGTGTACATCCAATTAATAAGCAAAGATCTATGGCCGGACAGTTTCACACATTATATCTAGAGCTGCGAAACGATGCTGATAGATTTTTCGCGTACTTCAGAATGAGTGTGGCGACATTTGATGACCTGTGCAAATAGTTAAAAGACGAAATTATGAAGCAACAAACAAGAAACGAAAATACAATCAGTGTTGAAGAAAGAATAGCCGTAACATTGAGGTAAGAAAATTTAATGAAATACATTAATGCTTGGAAAATAGTTCTAGTTATTCTGCCACCTGAAAGAAAAACGTTTTTTGATTTAAAAAATACATGTCCTAATAGCAAAATAAAAGTTTAATCTACTGCGTAAGAGTTATCATCGAGTACACTAAACACATTCGTCTCGCTGTCATGTTGAGATGTCGGTGACTGCTGATCATGGTGTTCGTTTGTTGGTACTGTCGCAACGGAATGCTGTAGGGGCTGTTGAGATAGCACAGCATTGTACTGGTGACCACTTAAATTACGGTTGAATGGAGGGAGATTGTAGTTGAATGGAGTTGCGTAAGTGTTGTAGTTTGGGCCGTATGGAGGCATCGTCAAAGGTGCTGGCTGAAAGCTTGAAGTTCCCAAGTTTTGTGCGGGGAATGTGGGTGGCAGTGTGGTTGTGGAACACAGGGTATCTGAAAACATAGCTTGTTGCATTACCTCTGTCATTCGTAATCGGGCCCAAAGCTTCTGTCCATCACCGAGTTTTTTGAACATAGGCAAAAGAGATAATAAGAACAACCTATCACCGTCCTCTTCTGCGCCTGCAGTACTGGACGTAATGTGTTGTAGTACTTGGTCCTCAAAACTCTTTCCTTTGCGTTTCAAACCTCTGTGAGGTGTGGAAGATCTTATTGGAGTGGATTCTC
>PNEQ01058150.1:32898-63167 GCA_003012365.1 Medauroidea extradentata | reverse complement strand
GACTGTGAAACTTGGACTTGAAAAGTGCTGTCTTAAAAAATAAAATAGTCTTGGTCAAACAGTTGTCTCGAGACATGACTATGAATACCGCCCTTAGTGGGGTGGCATGTCCCTCCCCCGCCGCGCACCGGTTGAGCGACTGTAATGTGGCCTGCCGGGACTTTGGTGAACTATTTGCAGTGTATCAGATAGCCAACTACCCGAACTGCAACGCTATCTGTTGGTGCTAGATTGAACTTGATGTCTCTGGTATAGTCTTTCGAGTAATCGAACTAGTGGTGCCACCTATGAAGGAAAAGTGAACAAGATGGCGTGTAAAACACATTTTAGTTAGCTACATGAAGAAACAATTGTAGTTTCGCACAATAATCTTTCGCCTAAAATCGTTTTGCCTAAAGTAGTATCGCCTAAAATAGTTTTGCCTAAATTAGTTTCGCCTAAAACAGTTTTGCCTAAATTAGTTTCGCCTAAAATCGTTTTGCCTAAAATATTTTTGCCTAAAATCGTTTTGTCTAAAATAGTTTCGCCTAAAATAGTTTTGCCTAATGTAGTTTCGCCTAAAATCATTTTGCCTAAAAGAGTTTCGCCTAAATACGTTTTGCCTAAAAATGTTTAGCCTAAAGTCGTTCAGCCTAAAATCTGTTTGACTAAAATAACATCGCTTTACTGAAATGCGTTTGCTTAAAATTATTTTGCCTAAAATCGTTTTGCCTAAAATGGAATTCTTAAAATTCCGGCAACTCGTTTAAATCGCAAAAAAGTCATTTAGCCTAAAGTTGTTTTGCCTAAAGTCGTTTCGCCTAAACATTTTGCCACACTCGTTTTGCCTAAAGTCATTTTGCCTAAAAGCTTTTCGTCCTAAAGGCGTTCCGCCTAAATTAGTTTCGCCTAAAATAGTTTTGCCTAACGTAATTTCACCTAAAATTATTTGGCCTAAAATAATTTCGCCTAAATTCGTTTTGCCTAAAGTATTTTAGCCTAAAGTTGTTTGGCCTAAAATATGTTTAATTTATATTCCATCCCTTTGCTAAACTTTCGACAAAATCGTTGGCCAAGAATATTTTTGCCTAAAATCGTATTGCCTAAAAATGCTTTCTTCAAAGTGCTACCCTTCACGCTTAGCTTGCCTAAAAATAGTCTCCCCTACAGTTATATTGCCTAAAGTCGTTTTGCCTAAAATAATTTAGCCTAAAGTCGTTTAGCCTAATGTAGTTTTGCCTAAAAGTAATTTTGCCTAAAGTCATAGTGCCTAAAGTAGTTTTGCCCACGATTAGGCATAACATTTTTAGGCGAAACGACGGGTACCCACTCAGGAAGACAAAGTGCAACTGAAATCTCTATGTATAAAAGAGAACCCTGACTGACTGACTGAATGACTGACATATAAAACCGCTAGACCTAGAAATGTGAACATTTTGTGTGGATTTCATTTAGGTCGTAGGCGAACCCTAAGAAGTGATTTTTTGATAAGGGGGTGAAAATGGATGAAATATGTTTCATGAGATTCGTCTACAAAACTAGAACTCGACGGCCTATCGTCGTGACATTTGCTTCAATGGTTGAATCCTAAAAAAAAAAAAAAAAAAAAAACAACTTCGAAATTCAACCTTTATGGGAGTGAAAATACCTTAAATATATTTTCGATTAATTGTCGATATCAATCGAACTCTTTGGAATACACAGTTGATTTTTTGTTCAAAATTATGCTGATGTGAATACCCAAAAAGCAGTTTTTAGATTTTTCGAAATTCGTTTCTCAAAGAGTAAAAAGAGGGCATGTGTTTTTTTGTTAATAGTCTGTACAGCTCGAACCAAAAAGGCTGTCGCCGTTTTTTTTACTTCAATGATATATATATATATATATATATATATATATATATATATATACACACACGCACACAAGTATATAACACAGGCCTTCAAGTCGTTACGAATGTCTTTAATTTAGTGGGCGAAAAACTTTAAATGTTTTTTTAGAATATTCTTCCACAACTATCAGACCAGTAAAGATATCGAAGTGTTGTTTGCTTCAGAATTATTTTTACGCAAAGACCGAAAATATATTTAAAAATAGTTTCCGAATTTGACTTCAAAGATGTAAAAAAGTGTGAAATATACTTGCGATTCATGATTTTACCTTTTTTTTACATAATCGGTGTCAAATTCAGAAAATTTTCTGAAAAAAAAAATATATGTCGATTTCACTGGATTTCTTAGATATCAACGCGATTTTTGCTTAAGACGAATGCTTACTTAAATACTTCAAATATAGGTTACTGATTTTCCGAAATTTGACACCTAATGTGGTGAAAAATAATGGAACTGGATGAAGAGTGTTTTTAGTTAACCGTCCACATATTTTTTAATAAACGGGCTATCATAATGGTTTCTGCTTAAATGAGACACCCATGCAATAACCTTAATTGTCTGTGTAGGTTTATTTTCCATATTCGAATCCTAAGTGGGTGAAAACACATTGAATGTTTTGCATTAATCCACGAATGTTATCGAACCCGTCGAAGAATGTGGTTGTTTTTCGATTTATGATGGTGAACACGTAAATGCCAGTAAAAACATTTAAGTATTTTTTTAAATCCGAACTCTTAGGGCTGTGAAGAAATTTAAAAAAGTAAATTAACAAATCGTTAACTACGCTTTGACTCAATGGTTATCGTGGTGATTTTCAGCTCAGTTTGGATACTTATACTAATGTTTAACATGTTATAGTAAGATTTAGCGAAATGCGATCACTGAAGAGGTGAAAAGACGTAAAATTGTTTGTAATTTCTGGCCAACCTGAAGTTTCCGTTGGATTGATAAAAAAATTTTGTTCCCCCACTCGTTCACTGTCCGAAATATCTAAGCGAGTTAGAATATACACAGAAGAAACATCAAATGTTTCATTGGTTCACAGCATATGTTATGTGTACTACGTAAAATTACTTTCGTCGGTGTGCAAAAGTATCGCGCCACTACTCGCCGCGATTCTGTACTCCCTGTTTTTTTTTTTTTTTACATTTTTACACTCACGGGTTTCAAAACATGCTACACAAAGGAAAATTAGTCTTCTTTTATCGACGATGCAGATGCCAAAGCACAGGAATATTCATGTTCAATTAATCGTGGTGAAGCTTTCTTCAGAAGGAAAAATTTCATGTTTCATTGCAAGGATTTGCCTGTTGGTAAAAGTACTGTTAATCGTATTATTTCTAAATATTAAACAACAAACTAACTGTGTGATAAAAAACGGAGCGGTAGGCCGCAAAAAACTTCGAGTTATGTAGACAAAATTATAAGAAGAAGTGTGCAGTCGATCCTCTAAAAAGCGCAGCCGAAGTTTCATGGAAATTACGAAGTGAAAATCTAGCCGATGTTAGTCGGAGTACGGTGTCTCGACGTCTGAAGACTACAAGGCTGATTGGACGGATTGGAGTCAATAAACTATTAATTAACAAAAAGAATAAGAAGGCTAGATTGGACTTCGCGAAAAAATATCAGCACTGGACGCATCAGATTGGCGGAAAGTGCTATTTTCTGATGAAAAGAAATTTCAATTTTAGAATTGATGGCCGGAAGTACGTAAGATGACCAACAGGTACCAGATATAATATAAGGTATCAAACTGCTACTGTTAAACACGGTGGTGGGAACATCAACCTTTGGGGAGCTTTTTTTGCCGATGGTGTTGGTCAGCTAGTGGAAATTCACGGCTATATGGATGCTGTACAAGAACATTCTGCTAGACCTTATGCATCAATTGGAAGGAAAAAATTTGCCTCGTGGTTGGTTTTTCAACAAAATAACGATCCAAAACACACTTTGCATCTTGTGAAAAATGTTCTTCATAGCCGAAAAGTCGACCTCCTAGTTTGGCAGTCGCAGTAACCAGACTTAAATCCCATCGAACACTTGGGCAAGACCTGAAGGTCCGTGTTGGAACGTAAAATCAATCCAACCAGACGGAATTGTGGAACCATTTTCGACAAGAGTGGGAAAAATTGCGAAAAGAACTAATGTAGCGGTTAATCGGCTCAATGCCTCGTCAGTGCACTGCAGTCGTTGCTGCTAAGCAAATGGCAACAAAGTTTTTAATCGTGTGAAAGAGTACAACACTTTTAACCCTAATTCTCCCTAATTTTTTTCTTTATCGACGAAGTAGTATGTGGCCCGATACTTTTGCACAGTCATTAATAACAAAAATGTAGAATAAATGATTATTTGAAAGTAATATCAATGTATATAACTCATTATTTTAAAATGCAAGTGAGTATCTGTTATAATTGATCGTATATATTTCTTTCACCATCGTATTGCTGTGCAATATGTACGAAAAATAGGATGAGCCAAAACTTTTGCACACTACTGTATGTTCTGTTGTACATAGACGATCTTCTAATAGTTGGAGGTAGTGAGAAGGAAATCGAAAAGCTAAAGTCAAAACTGACGGAAAATTTCAAGATGAAAGATGTCGGGGAAGCTTCAAATTATTTAGGAATATGAATTTCACAAGACCGAAATTAGGGATTCTCAAGCTGAACAAAACTCAAATTTTGAAATAAGTTCTAGTTTTGTCTGGTATGGAAAACTGCAAGACAGTAGCGACTCCGATGGACCCTTCCTTCAAAATATCGAAAAATGACCAACTGTCTGAATACACTGAGTCAGAGACAAGGTGCCATCAACTGATTGGGAGCATTGTGTACGCTGCTTGATTTGAGTGCAACTATCACTTTGCTGAGCAGGCATCAGAAAAGTGCAAGTGATTATTTGTCGATAGCTCTGAAATGTGTCCTGCGATACATTATAGGAACACTAGAACTGTCATTAGTGTACAATCGTCAAGGGAAAACTCTGAGAGTGGAGGTATATGTTGACGCTGATCGGAGAGGAGGCCTGGAAGACAGAAGATCCACCTCAGGGTTTGTGTTTTTAGTTCATGGATGTACAGTGGTATGGGCAACAAATAAACCGCCCATTGTGGCTCTCTCATTAACAGAGACTGAGTATATGGCCCTCAGATCGGCTGCAACAGAGGCTCGTTGGATAAAAGGAGTTTTAGTGACCTTGGTGTTCCTCAGCCAGGTGAGTCAGTGCTTATCTATGACGACAACCAAGCAGTCATTACTGTGTCGAAGAATCCTGGAAACCACAAAAGGCTGAATCGTGTGGACATTCGCCACCATTTTATAAGGGAAAAGATCCACGAGGGCATCTCTGAAGTAAAGTATGTCAGTACTGATAATCAAGTTGCTGATGGACTCACAAAATCACTTAACAGGCCTTTGCATGTCAAATTTATGAAAGTTTTCTGACTTGCAGTTTGTAATCCAAATACTGACCTGTAATTTTTTTTGTTTGCCAAATTTTGTTTTATAGTAATTTTGGAGGTGAATTCTGTAAGGTTTACCATACACAATATTGACTTGTTAAGTTAGATGTTTTAAATTTTCTTGGCTTTTGGGGTTGAGCCGTGTGTTGTGTTGTTTCTTAGACAATGTTTCGTCAGTCCTTGCAGCTGCCATATTCAGGTTGATGCAGGATCTGACTGAGACCGACTGTAATGGGATGGTCTCTTTAAATAACTTTTTCTTTTGTGCTGCTCTCTGATTGGCTGAGCTGTTCGTCCAATCGCCTACAAACATCCTTCTGATTGGCAGGTGTTGGCAGCCAACCCTGGCGAGCCTGTACTTGGATCCCTTGGGTTGCTAGATTTTCTTTTTTTAGTTTTTCTTCGAAAGAGGAGCCTATATTTTATTTTATTTGTAGCCACCTTCTCTGTTAATGTTGTCGGGGTGTTTTAATATTTCTAGGGCTTCTCTGATGGTTCTCAACCTGTAATTCCCCATGTTGGCTATTGTGGTAAAACTGTTTACTTCAATGTTATGTCTGGTGTGCATGGAGCGTTAGGCTATTGCTGACTGCTGGTTGTTATATTTGTAGGCTCCTATGTGTTATTTTATTCTGGTGGTGATTTTCCTTCATGTTTGGCCTATGTAGACTTAACCACATGAGCAGGGAACTTTGTAGACACCAGCCTGCTCTTCGGCTGGAGTTTTGTCTTTAACTGATCCCAATATGCTGCTGATTTTGTTCATGGGCTTCATTACTGTTTGTATCACATGTTTTCTAAGAATGCGGGCCAGTTCGTCAGTAGTGCCTTTAATGTAGGGCAATATGGCAACATGGTTTAGTTTTTCCTTTTCCTTCTTTTTCGAATCAGCTTTAATGGTCTGCTGTATCTCGCACCTGCATGTAAAATATTTCACAGGTGAGCAATCTTCTTTACCAGGCTGTCAAAAAAATTTGTAGATACACACATACACACACATACATATATACTCTCACACACACACACACTCCCCGTCCGTTTGAATTAAATCTATCACAAACCCCTTTTCAGAACTAAGGTATTATTTAGTTATATACATATAACCTTTAAATACCCTCAAATGCCTTTGTTTCATTATATAAATGTTATACACACAATTTCAAGTTATTAGTATTTTATTTTGATAAATTTAAGATGCAGGTATTTCTTTATTATTTTCCTCGGTGATGAAGCATTTCCTGTAGGCTGTATTGATTCTAGGAATTTGATTTGTTTTATGTAAAACCAATTTGTTTGATTAAAATTTCCAGTCCTCCGATGCAGTCATGCGGAACTTTGGAAGTTTATTTGAAAATAGTGCCACATACACTGCATAAAATCTTATGTTACTCATACGAGTTCATAGATGGCAAACTAATTATTCCGTTTAGTAAGGATCTCTTTTTCAAACAATGTAGTCATGAGAATAGGCAAGGGCCTGTAAATAAGTGTAGTGTCCTACGTCATGCATTATTGGCTGATAGTAATATAGCACGGTCTAGTTGTTTACAGATGAATCACAGACGTCCAGTAGTAGTGCACAAGGTCTGTCTTTGGCCCCGTCAAATTGGGACTCAACAGTAGCGAAATCAAAGCATCAGAAATGAATACATTACATTGAAGCCTAACAGTCAACTTTTACCGCGATGAATCACCTTCTCTAATTATGGCCATTTCGGGACAAATTCTGAAAAACACATATCGGATTTTATACGAATTAGTACAAAATTAGAGTGTTTTACGGGAAAAGCTATGCACTTTACCTATTGATCTGAAATATTTTGCTGTAAAGTGCGCTGTTTTCGATTTTTTTTTTCATTATTTAATATTTTTCCGGGGACGAATTCCGGAAAAAGAAGAAGTTGAAAGCGGATTTTCGTGAATTTTGGATATGTTATTCTACGAATTTTTCTGCAAATTTTTACATAAAAAAACTTTTCTTGCAATTTGTCCATAAATTTACCCCTTTGTCTCGTATCTTTCTTGGACTAGAAACCGACCCATCTGGCAAACGGTACCCGAGGGAGGTTGGCGTGACGTCACAAGATCAGTCCGCGCAGTCTTGCCAGTGCCTGGCGAATGGAGCATAGAGCAAAATAATACAGTCCGTTTGTCATGTTTTATCTTTTTCCTCATCGCGATTTGGCCCGGCTCTATACATTAACAAGTAAATACATATTATTTATTTTAGAAATTATTATTTTTTACATATCGAGAGCTATAAACTGACTGTTAATATAGCCTACTGTGTTTGTCTAGCGTGATAAGGCTAGCTCATTCAAAATTTCTCACAACGTCGGCATTAATTTTTCATTGCCTCAATTATTTTCTGAAAATTCTTTTCTACCGTACATGTTAGCATAATTATACATGAAAGGTTAAACGTGCCCACCACCACATGCAATTAGTATCAGTTCTTAGTTAAAACATTTGCAGCAAGAAGTTCATTGCTTAATAATAAGGCAAACGCACTACAGTAAAAATTTAATGACAAAGATGCAGCAGAAGATAATGAAAACTAAATGTGCGCATTTAATGCAAAAATTGTTGAATTTAAAAATTAATCATAAACGTTTTCCTAAAGCCATTACGACTCAGGTACATAAAATCTTAGAAACTGTTTTTACAGTTCAGCAAATAGAATGACTTCTGAAAATAGAACAAGCAATATGGAAAGACAGTGACATTGCAGCAACAATCACATTGCGTTCAGTTTCCCGGAAAGCGTATGTTTACCTTTGAAATAGTTGGGATTTCGTTACCTGGATTGTTTACTCTGAGAAAATTTACAAGGAACTTGTGTCAACCTGATTTGAAAAAAAGTATCGAAAATGATTAGTTCACTGGAAAATTCGATGCTTTTCTCATTCAATGAAATTAATATCTGCTCTCGAGTTTGCTACAATAAACAGAAGATCGAGCGTTAGGACCTTACAGAATGATATAAGTAGCAATGGCCAGAAATGTGTACGTCAAAAAGTAAAATATGCCACATAGTTATTTTCAGACAATATTTTAACAATTATATTTTGAATTCAAGATTTCTTAATGACTAAAAAAATTCTTGGCACAGCGCATTTGGTGTGCATTCAGAGCAACAGATTAGTAGTTTTAATTAAACGAAAAGTGTTACTGCAGAAATGAGAATTTCCGAAAAAAGTGATAATGCCATTCCAAAAAGGTATTTTTATTTCCATCTTATCATTCATAGAAACATATAGCTACTTGCTAAAAATTTAAATGCTGTAGTTTATTATGACAAATTGCATAAATTAGAAAATATGTTCTCTAGAATACGGAATATTGGATACACATATGACAATTCAACACCAACAGATTTCAAGTAATGACCGAGAATGTGTGTGTTAGGGAATTAAATACCAACATTCGGTTCATCAGCTGTTATTACCGAATATGAAAAAAAATCAACCATATCTAACTAGTCAGATGTTTGTCAGTGTGTTTAAAAATGCCGAAACAGAGACATTGTGAGTATAAACCGTGACATAGACAATAGTGAAACATCTGTGAATGGCAAGGGCTTAGCTGAAATTTCAATAAAAGATAAAGAAGTACCCAGATACAGCATGGGATATGTAGCTAAATTTTCCAACAAATGTTCTGTATGATTTTATTTCATCAATTTCAAATGGTAGGGAAATATTAAATTTTATACAAATTAGTATTTTGTACTATTTTGCAATTATTTGAAAATATTCATTGCAGTACTTTTTCTGGAGGTTGGATAGAAGCACTAAGCCCTGGTGGACTGGCTGTTACATCAGAAAAAAAATAAGTAACTTTGCAACTGCTGAGTGATTGTTTAACTTATGTCACGGAGAGACTTTAGTTAAAAAGAAAGGAATCGTGAAAACACATTTTTCAAATGATATTGCCTAAGTTTCTGTCCGTAGAATCTAAAGCGCTGCGAAAATTTGTGTTTACCAGGACATTCATCATCAGGCTTCATCATACCACGAATATGAAATTGAAACTCTTGAAAGCGATAGTTGAAACTTCATATGTATTGCTGTGAACTGAGGTAAGAGGATTTCAATTATTTTTTTAAATTTCGATTGCCTTGTTTATTTTCAGCAACAGTGCATAAGCAAAATCATAATTAAAATAGGAACTGTACTGTATTTGAATGAAATTTGTATGCGATTTTTGCACGCGTAAAATTTTACTCTATGTTTTTCACTGTCTGAAAATTTGCACAAAAATATTTAGTTTATGATCAAAACAAATGTTACGGAATGCTTTTCAATGCAGTGTAATATAAAGTAAATTGTGTGTTTTTAAATGTGGCGTCTTGCATAAATGCAGTTCTGTCTCAATGTTTATACGAAAAGTACAAAGTTAATGTTCAAAATAAACTACGTGTATGTATTCTTAGTAAAGTGTTATACATGTGTTTTTCAGTGTAACACCTTCCTCTAAAATCTGTGCCATTTACAATTTGTTATTTTACTGCGTGTTTTTCAGAAACATATCTTGAGCTACCTCAAATTTCGTTTGAAAAAAAATAGTTTATATTCGAAACAAATGTTACTCAAACGTGATAATTATGCTTGTACTTGCACCACTTTACGTTTTAGCAGTGTCCGAACTTACCAATTTGTAATTTAGGTTAGCGAGAATTTCAAGTAGATGTAGTTACTTGAACTACTCTTAGCAACACAGCTTGTGTTCAGTTTAGGAATTACCCTACTGTTTAATTTCCTCAGTAAACGAAAAATAAAAGAAACATAAATGTGTTTCGAAAAGTAATGAATGATTTAATTTTGGCTTTTCATTACAGATTAGGTAAAAGTGATATATTATATACTTTTATGAAATATATTACATACATAAATTTCTTCCTGGTAAACTAATATCATTATTAAGGAACAAACAGGTTGCCACCCTCCTTCTTTGTTGTTTCGTCTGATTAACTGTTGTTATTATTTTTAAAACGTTCTTTAATAATATCGTTAAAAATATTACTTTAGCGGTAAAATATGTTGTAAATAAAGTGAATGTAAATAACAGATACCTTAGAGGAAATCATTATACTAAACAACTCACATTCTCAGCGGCCTGCCTACACGGCTGGCAGGAACATCGGCCGTACTGTTCTTATGACAACCTTAGAAAGATATGGCAACAGTGTCAGCCAGTCGCTGCAAGAATTTTTATTCTCACGCTCTTGGTGCTGCTGTCTCTCGCCCCACCTCCCCACCCTTCTACCAACTGTACATGACACAGGTCCTGTCCGAAAGTGGGTGAGGGAGGGGGTGGACATGCTTTCGTTCAGTTCAAATATTTCTTGTCTTTCTCGCCAGATGGAAGCACTTCACAGGGGACTTGTAGTAAATCCTAACACATCATTACATACATTTGATTTTATGTCTAAATTTCGTGAACTAGTTTAACAAACTGCAATATTATTGCTTATAAAATTCATTTAAATGCAACAGTATGATACAGTGTAGTATTTTTGTTTCAAATCGTTTGTTAAAGTGTCTACATTTGCTACTGAAATTACATAACAAAAAATTATGAAAAAATTCATTTACATTAGCATGTAAAATGCATCAGTAAACTGTTTCAAACAACTATTTTTAAAAACCGAATGTGACACGCACTTTTTCGTACTTTAATCTAGCAAGTGAATGCAGTAATTAGTAAAAAAATTTATTCTGATTCTTGCTGTAATGGCTGCGTAATTAGTATGCAAAGTTCGTTTAAAGTGTCAAAACATATATTAATTTTTTTTTCTAAAAAAATTATGTTTCCTCAATACTTGTCATTTATGTCTACTACAAAATAAATAATTTCAAGTTCATTTTAACATTATTTATTTAGGGAATAATCCCCCATAAGTGTGTTTTAATTTCCTTTTAGAGAAAACATTGTGCCTTTGGGTAATGCATTCCTTAAATATTCTTCAATATCAGAAATTTCGTAGGAGCCTGTAGGAATTACTATTTAATGTTGCTTGCCGCCTGTCTAATATACAAATCTGTTGTTCCCAACATCAATGTTTGGTATTGAATTATAACTAACGCGACTAACCAAACATACTTGCCACTCACCGGACAAGTCGAGAGGATGAAAATACGTAGCTTTCAGTTCTAACGATTTACCTGTCAACAATAAAGTTAGTGACATTATTACTGGTCTCTGTTTCCCAGCTACGCGTTGCTTTTATATATTAGCGAGAAATTTAAGATACAAGTGTCCACAGTTCCATGTGTTTGGTAACTGGTCGGTCAACTAATTATACGTTACTTTACTTCCCCGCAAGTAAGCACGCACCTCTTTTGGTGGGCGCAAATCACCGAAACTGTCATAGTAATGCGCATTGTTGTCTATTTTGCTAAAACACGTCCAGTGTGTACTGTCACCTTTACGCTCGTTCAAATTAACTATCACGTTTTCATGTGCGTGTGGTTTTCGAGGAAGAGAATTCCTCATGTACACACCTCAAAAATATGGTATACGCAGGTTTTTAGCATACTAATGCAAATCTCTATCAGTTAGTGCGCATTGTGGTAAACTGTTTAGTATTTGTGTTTCCATCTTTTTAAACCTCTCCCTTGAGTGTATGGTCTTAAATAGAGACCGCGCCCATTTTTTGCAATAGCTGCTAAAGTTTCCATCTTGGCATTGTGATGCATAAGTTCCGCTAAACGTTTTTCATTTGCGTTCATAGACAAAATGGTTTTTGCGATAGTACTTGCCCCACAAGCTAATGCCCCAAGTGCTGCTAATGCTGGAAATAATAACGGAATGATACCATGTTTCTTACGCTTTGCTATGCCTAGTTTTCTTTTTTCAATATCTCCGGCGCTGGTTTTTACTTTAGCCTTCATAATTTTAGATACGAGCCAAGAGGCTGTTTTTTCACCAAGTTTTGTCAGCAGCGATTTCGCTATTTCTTCTGCTCGGGTTACCAACTCGCGATCTTCTGTGTGACGTTCGCCGAGATCGTTGGAGTCGAAGTACTTAATATCGTGCTGTTTACAAGCTTCGTCTAACCTGTTTAAAGGCTTATCTCCGTGCACTAATCTCTTGGCAAGCCGTGTGCCAGGTCCGCAATTTTATAAGATGGGATATGTGCTTCGAAAGGCAGGTTGTTTATAAGCTTGTTCAGTAAACCACAACCTTTCTTTTTTACCTTCTGTCCACGATGCATAGTTATACAATGTGGTGTAGCGTATATATATAGCAACGCTTATATACGATTTATCTCAGTATCAATGAAGGTAACTAAGCAAGAACACGAACTGCAAGTAGTTATTTCAAATGACGAAATAGAACAAAACACTGTAGGAATACATGGTCCATTGTAACCACATAATGTTTTAGCGGGTATATGTGGACCAAGTTCCTCGGGGACATCTTGCTTAATGTTGAGTTTACTTGAACAACCAAATGGATTAAAGTTTGAAAATGTGTATGTGTTTTCCAAAACTTTGCATCAAGACAAATACAAGCGTTTAGAGAAAATTATAAACTCTATTGAGGGAATGAAATATTTTTCCTACAGCGACAAGTAACAAATTGTTTCACTCAATGATGTCTTAGCTAATTCCATATTAGTGTTTGATGATGTGTGGGCCGAACCACAAAGCATGATTCAAAAGTATTTCAGTTACGGACGTTACTGGGGCATTAATTGTGTTTACGTGTCACAAAATTATGCTAGAATCCCCAAACATTGCTTAAGAGATAATTTTAACATTGTAGTATTGTATAAGATGGACAACAAGAACATACAGCATGCATACACAGATCATGTTATTACAGATATGTCATTTAACAAGTATAAAGAAATATGTGCATTCTGTTGTTGATAAATTTGGATTGTTAACTATTGTTAAGGGCTTTCCTATAAATAATGGTAGGTATAGGTGTTGTTTCGATCATTTCTTTGTTCCTGATGAAGAATGAGTTACTCAATTTCAAAGTTTTGTCACAGCACCCTTAAGAAAAAGCGTGACCACGAATGCATCACGCACGACGACAGTGGTGCATGTAGTTTGAGTGGACGTGTGTCTTATGGTGATGTCGGAAATATATTGCAGGGTAGTGACACAGTGAATAAGGGGTATGTTATGTCCTTAAACACTGTCATGCTGGATGTTGTACGTACGACGTTGGGTGAATTAGAAAAACATTAACTTCCACAATAGAGAATATAACACTTGATTTGAAATAAAGTCTGGAGGTGGGTTCTGGTGTTCTGAAAGAGGCCACAGGTATAGGTGAGAATATAAGTGTGTTAGCCGACTTGATGGAAAACACACTTACAAACATAATGTCTGAAATACAAAACATTTCAGAGAGTGTTGTACGTGAAATGAACCAATCTCTGAATGTTAAATTACAAATGTTGCATACAAGTTTCAAAAACAAGCTAATAACTATCTTACTAGAGGTAGCTACGAAAAATAATGTAGAAAAACATACAGAAGATGTCGGAAAAAAATTATTTGCTTATTTGAACGGGAAACTAAGCGTGTTGGATATTAAAATAGAGAGTGTCCATTCAAAAATTATTGACGTGGAAAAGAAACTTGAAACAGACTGCACTGTCAGGACAACACGTGGTTAGTTTCGCGAGAGCCATGCTCCCAGATGGCAAGGGTGATGCGTAGGACCACGTGTCAAGGAAGGGGAAGAGGGTGGGTTGCTTGCAAGATGGTTGACGTTCTGCAGCCACAGAAATAGCCGACAAAGCTGCTAATATATGAGTCTTGACACGCTGTGGTCTCTTGAGGTGAGAAGGTGGGTTGCTTGTAGGACGGTGTGTGGACACCCTGTAGTCATGGAGGTGTCGACAAAGAATAGGGGGTGTCGGAAATGCGTGCAAGACCGGCACACACAGAGCCGCGAGCAGAGCTGGTGTCTTGTTAGTCAGCTGTACGTGCACAGTTGACGACATGCGTGCAAGACCGGCTTGCACAGAGCTGACGACATGCGTGCAAGACTGACACGAACACAAAGCTCACGTTGTCGCAATTCTATATAAGTGTGTAACATTTACATTTCCGCTTCACAATAATGTCGTCACTTGTGGAAGAATTACGTGATGTAATAGCAAGTGTAAAAGCAAAGTATTTACTTGCTAAGAAACCACATCTTGGTCAGGACACAGTAATCGAGCAGATATTTAAACCTGTAACGTCCCGCCTCGATAATTTGAAACAGATATCTCCAGTGTCTGAACATGTACCCATGAAACAAGAAATCGCGTCAGCTGACTCAGTCGCACCACAAAAGAATATCTCAAATTGAAAAGCCGCGCAGATGACCGCGATACTGAGTACGGCGTGTATAGGCGTAGAAATAAACTTTATCTAGGGAAAGATGAAATTGTGTTTTTGCCTGGAGACAAATTGAAAGTAGGTGGCAACACAACTGATGCTAGTCCTGGCTTATACGAATTATTATTAAAAAAATATCTTAATGGATACTCTGTCTTTGATTTGGAGTTGTATAAATATTTGATTGATTTAACTAACGCCCAGTATGTCGACAACGATGCTGATACTGGTGAATATAAAAACACGCAACATCCAAAGTTCCCTTTGCTTATCTGATGGTACAGTATTGTACAGGGGACTGGACTAAGCAAACGTGATAGAGAGACAAATTTTGTTTATTGGAACAATCCGAATGAGCTTGTAGCATGTTTACGCTTATTACTAGTATCTAAGCAAGCTGGAAATAATAGCCACGAGTCTGAAATTATTTTTGTTTTGGAAGAATAACAGGAAGATGGATATATATCGACATGAGTATCGAAGCCTGGGCTCGCGAATCGCATGGTCCACGTAGACTTAATTTCCCTAGGAGGAAAATAATACCACATGGCTTTAACGATTTATTTTAAATAGATCTTGCAGATTTCAGTCAGTTTGCCAGAGTGAATAAAGGTTATAAATTTATTCTTATGGTTATATATGTGGTCTCCAAATTTGTATGGACATTCCCTCTTAAGAGTAACTGCGGCAAGACTATTACTAATGCAATGGAAAAAACTGTTAAAACACCGCTCTCCCGTTAACATAATGTCGAATAAGAGGACCGAATTAAAAAACTCGCATTTTAAGACGTTAACGTTGAAATACGGTATAAATAATTATTTTTAAATACAGATAAAAAAGTGTGCTACTGTAGAAAGATCTATACGCACAATTAAAGAAATATTGTATAGGGAATTCACTATACGTGGCTCACATAATTGGATTAAAATATTGCCACAAATCACAGAGATGTATAATTCGAAATTTCATCGAATGATAAAAATGGCACCGAAAAATGTTGTCGATAATTCGCTTTTAAACGCTGTGCACAAGAACCTTAAGACAGTGGATACTAGACATGCTAGGTTTAAAATTGATGATTACGTGCATATATCTAGTGCGAAACATGCATTTGATAAAGGTTTTCAAGTGAACTTTTGTTACAAAATATTTAAAATTATTGCTGTGAATGAAAGAAACCCTCGGACGTATATTCTACAAGATTATACAGGCTCTTCTATAAAAGGTTGATTTTATGACTGGAAAATGAAACTGGTCGAGAATTCAAATTTGTATGTTGTAGATAAAATACTCAGACGTAGTGGAGAACGCGTATTAATTCAATGGCGTGATTTACCAAAAAGCTAGGCGACTTGGGAATATAAACGCAATATATTGCCTTAAATCTACAAAATGTAGAGCCTTCTACGAGTGTGAGATCTGTGTGTGGTAGGAAGTAGCCTACATCACAGGCTGTCATCATTAGTTTACATCTGGTCTTCAGAAAACATAATAAGTGTGCGAGCCTCGTCGGCATTCTCTGTTTCTCGCAGAAAAACATAATTAGTGTACGAGCCTTGTCGTGTTATATTTCCCCGGATATCATCAAGTATACTTTGTGTGTGCCGCCATGCTAGCCTACCCCCCCCCCTCCTTAGACGACAGTCGAGGCCTAGTCGAAGGCAAGAAAACTATAAGCTATAGACAGAAGATGTGAATTTTGCAATGATGTACATGTCTGTGTATTTTTTTTTTTAAATTGTATAGTGTTTAAATCTTTGAATTGTTTGACTGGTGAGTACAACTTGTATCGTTTTACCTTTAAATTGTGTATGTGTTTTAACGTATAATATGTTAAAACGTATTTACTTAATACATTTTAATAACTGCATTTTACGTTAAAAATATATATTTTATTGGTCAATGTTAACACTGATGTTATGCAACCTGTCACACACTAATGTATGACTTGTAGCCAGTCTGCGATGATGGCAAGCATACAAATATCACTCAGATTTTTTTCTTTGCACATTATATTACACTGTGAATTTTCCTACATACTTGTTATGTTATTTTGAAATGAAAGAAAACATTTTATTTTATATTATATATTTCACATTTAAAATTACAAAATGGCGCAGTCTTTGAGAAGAGAATACTAGGTTATTACATACTTTGCAACTTCGATTGTTACACACAAAATTATAATACCTTACCAACGACTTGTTTTTTACAGGATACTTTGAAAATATTAAGTATGTAACACTGTACTTATAAGGATTTTTATAATGTCTTTTTCAAAACAGGTAACACTATGGTTTAAACTATATTGAACACAAACTTATTTACAGTTATAATATTATGTAAGTAAAGATCTAAAATATATTTGAAAACAATTATAAATACATAATAATTGAAAACTTGTAAATGTTTGAAAATAACATGTCTTTGTGAAATACAAACTTCTCTCTCATAATCACAGGTTTGAAAATATTAATGTACATCAACAAACAAACATTTTATCTACACCAAACTCTCTCAAAGATTCAGGCTTACATTGAGTACAAATATAGCGCTTATGACATGTATGTAGTTCAGTTTCGTACATGTCTACAAGTTTGTGAAGACCAATGTATGGGAAATGACGTTTCATGTTTACAATTTTAATATTGGGCGAAACAAATACCACGCAAGATTTTCTCTTGCCTTCTACCTAGAACGTAGACAGAAATATCGTCATACAGTATAGAACACACTACTTTCCCTATATCGTCGTAGCTAATAATACCGCTAGACTATTTAAGGTCGTGTGTTTCATACGTTTGCAACCTAAATTTCTTCTGTGTTTCTGGTTAAAGAACAGGCCAGTCATAAGGAGGGAGAAAGGTAAATACCGATGTGCTATAGTCAGTGTCCAAAATACTTATGGCGATTTCTTTAATAATGAAGGATTCGGGGAAATTTTTAAAACCTTGAATACACATTAACATTTTTTTAAGTTATAGAGTCTAACACATTACAGATGCAAATTTTTTTTCAATCACTGGTTATAACACTGTACTCACGCAGACAACATGCAAACTCTTGCCTCACAGGGTGTGAAGTATGCGGTGTTGTTGGGTAGAAGTGTTGTATGGATGTCACTAGAGCAAGATTCAAACCAGCTGTTGATGACCTGTTGAAACTTGCGCAGTACAAAGTTTGTTCTTTTGTTGACCTGGGTAGGTTCTATATCTGTTTCTTAATTTCCTACATACATCTCGTCGGCTGTTGCTGGAAGCTCTGTGAGTGGTGTAAGGTGTGCTACTGGACAATGGCTAGATGAGCAGTTTGTGATTCTTCTGTTGAAGATATCGTCAATATCCCAATAGCCATACAAGTGAAGTTCACCGTTTCATGTTTGAAACTGTGTTTCGCCAATATGAGGCTTGTAGAGCACACAGCGATAGCCAATGTCTATGTAGTTGTAACTGTCAATCTTATCCAGTGTAAATTTAATTACACTTTAACTTGAAAATTCCGATGTTTTTACCACAGACATAACCGCACAACTGTTCTCACAATGAAGGCATACAGTATACTGAGGAGAGTTGACAATTACTTGCTAGTCACCATCTTGTGATGATGGTGTTGGTGGGGGTGAGACAGAGAATTCTGGCACTTGTCGGCTGGTGGTTGGTATGTAGGCATGTGGAGTTGTCTGTAATAAACAACCTCTTCTGGCATGGATGGTAGAGGAGTGGTTGGCAACATGGCCACCACCACACAATTCTCCCTGCAGCAATAAATATTGTCATGCGATCGCTTGTACATGCATGGGTTGTGTGCCATTAACCAATGACCAGTGTCATCGCATGAATCGGTGTATGTATGAGGGCGCATATGGTCACCTTCTTCCTCTGGCAGCATGTACATCACCGAGGCATAACCGTGGGTGACACCTACGTATGTTGATGCAGGGTGAAACTGCAGCGATATCTTGCAAACTAAATACTTAAAATAAGGTAACCCCACCTTATATACTGCTGGTTGGAGTAGGGTGGGGAGTACCAGTTTATACTGGTGTTTCCTCCATCCACCCTCAGTCGAGCTTCGGAAGTCGAGAGGAGAGGATGTCTCTAGAGGTAAGTCTGATGGGGAGTGGAGAGAGGGGTACATAGGGGGGTATTCTAAATCTTGTGTAGTATCAAGTATAGGCTTCAGGGGTAGAGGGGTGGACTATGCTTTAAGGGTATGTCACAAGGACATGCAGGGGTTAGACTGAGGGGGGTATGTCAAAAGGATAGGCGGAAGGGGGAGTATGCTACAAGGTAATAGGCGGGGGTTCAAGGATGGAGGGGCGGTACAAAGACATGCTATATGGATGGAGGGGGAATGACATATGCCTGGATGGAGTAGGAGAGGCTACAGGGGAGTATGCTATAAGGGTATGCTAAAAGGGTATGCTATAAGGATGGGAGAGACTACAGGCATTGTGCTTTAAGGTTTAGGGAGGGGGTAGGAGAGGGTACAGGGGGTATGCTATAAGGGTATGCTATAAGAATGGAAGAGGCTACTGGGGGTATTCTTTAATGGTATGCTATAAGAGTATTCTATAAGAATTGGGAGAGGCTACAGGGGGTATTCCTTTAATGGTATGCTATAAGGGTATGCTTTAAGGATTGGGAGAAGCTACAGGGGGTATTCCTTTAATGGTACGATGTAAGGGTATGCTATAAGGACAGAAGAGGCTACAGGGGGTATGATATAAAGACAGGAGAGTCTACAGGGGCAGGGAGGGGGTATACACTTCCCCTTCATGGCACTTACGCATAACTTGTACGAAAAGGGCTCATTTCCCTCATTTCCCCATACTTCCCATCACTTCCATTCACTTCCCCTCACTTCCCCTCTCCTACCCTCCAGGGGTGGGGCTTAAGCTCTCAGCCAATCACAGGCCTCATGGCACTAAGATGCTATTCGTAACAAAAGACACGAACAACCAATCCCAGTCAAGACTACACCCCCCTAATGACCCTCTAGGCCAGTCAGAGCTCCTGCTGCAGGCAGGGGAGGGGTTGGCCATGCTAACCCTATGCAGGTTAGGCCAGTTTTGCTCCCAGTTGGGACAGTCCCCGCATGAGGTCCCAACTGTTATTTGTATAAATATCACTCAGGTTTTCAAAAAAAAATTATTTAATGTTTTTAACTACTTACTCGACTTCTTTGTATAACTAATGTACACTACAGGTGCACAGGTTCTATTTGTGCCTGAAAAATTTGTTTTTTTGAAATCTTTTAAATTTGAACTTTGTTACTGTTTATCATCACTTTATTTGTTCTAAATAGGAGGTAGAAATGACATGTTTTTACATCGATTGAACCACACACGAAATTAAGTTTTTGTAATCTTAAACAGCGCATACTTGTTTAAACAAGTAGTGCATTTATTTTACATGTAAATTTTATAAAGTATTTACTGTTATATAAACTAATTAAATTAATAGACCACCTTGAAATTTTTAAGCAATTTTTCTGCCATGAAAATTTTTAGTGTATAAGTAATAAATAACTACAGGTAAACTGTAGGGGTTTACAGACGTCTAGAGGTTAGCACAAGAAGAGTTAAATTACTACAAGAATTATTCCAAATTGATACAAATTGAGATTGCTATAGTTGATTAAGAGAAGTAAGCTAGTTGCTTAGAATCCTTCGTAATTATAGTATTATTGAGATTAATTAACATCAACAAACTATTTTAATTTATAGCACAAATTTTGTTCGTGGGTCTAATTGAAAGAGTTTTAACAATAGCAAGTGATCAGTCCAGAAAAACTGATATTTATTATTTTTATATGTTTATGGTGGCGTCATTTTACCTTATCTTTTAATGCTGATAATTAATTTCAATATGTTTCAAATATTCTCATTCAACTCTTCTTATTACATTAAAATTTTATCTGTAGTGTAATATTTGGAAATAGTTTGTTTTAAAATATTGTATATTTTTACTTTACAGATATTAGAAATTTTGGACGAGATGCTCAGTGATCCAATGAACAATAGGAGAAATTATTTTTTGAACTACACTGAAGTAAGTACGCTATATGTTTATTTTTTTTAATTCGGGTTCACCAAGGCAAAACAACATTTCTAGCTAGATAAGACCCAAACTTTTCTGAAAAATTAAAAATACATATTTATTTGTATCAAGTTTGGAATAATGTATATACAGATTTTCGAATGTTTGCATAATTGACTGGAATTTTGTATTAGATCAGTATAAACAATTTTTATTAAAAAATTTTTATTTTTGTGTGTGAGGGAGTAAATACATGCTAGCCAGTGCTATCTGTATGTTTTATGTCTGTCTACTACAGCTTATTGGCTTCTCTAACTTTGTTTTTTGTTTCATTGTGGGTTTTTCTGCAATGTGTCAACATTCGCTCTTTGACTGTCAGCATTTTACACACATTTACTAAAGTGACATTGTTAATTAATTTGAAAGCTTTCTTAAATTTTCAGTTTGCTAACTAATGAGTATGCCATTGTTAAACACCCATGTTAGTTGTAAATAATAATTTGGCAGCAATCTTTTAATTGTTTTAATGCTAATCTTATGAGTATGCCTATATCTCCTAATTACAAAACATGTGGAATACCAAAAATTACCAGGAACATTGCATACATTTTACAAATACATTGTGTGCAATACTGTTGAACAAATTAGGTACAATTGTATGTATGTTGAATAAGGTTGTGCTGTTGTATCTTGCGCAGTAGTGCATTGCAAAATAAATTTGTGTAGTTAGCCACTGCAATTTTCGAAAGCAAAGTGTTAGTAAAATTTTTCTTTGAGTAAATACATGCTGAATAAATACTACTGTCAATGGTAAAATGTGGGAAATATTATTTTTATTTATGTTTTTTATCTTAAGATACTTTTTGAATAAGGTTCATTTATTTACTTTAAATATAGGTTTGGTAGAAGTATACTTAATTTAAAATTATAAACCTGTTGTTTAAAGGCAGGCTGTTTTCAGTTGTATTTTAGCTGCCTTAACAGCAGTTGGACGACTGAGGTAGCCCGCACTAGAAAGTTAATGCAGTTCTCTGCCTCCATGGCAATCAGTACATTCTTTGCGTGTTTTTTTGCTATGTGGGCAGGACAATATCATGGCAGTTTATTTTACTGGGCGGTCATTAACCATGGTCTAACTGGAAATTTCGATGGTTGAATGTTTGTCTTTCAATTCTGGACTCTTTCCGCGTATTACTCCCCCCGTTAACGTCTATGTTCGCATCATTAGGCTTTGATGACCCATTCTAGCGTAGCAGTTTATTTTCTCGGAGGTCGGTAACCACGGACTGGTCACAGCTGATATCGTAATGTAGGAGTGTCCGGGAGTAATTGAGAGGTGGCTCGGTGGGCGAGGCCACTTTGCCGGCACCTGGAAGGGAGGTTCAGTCTGTGAGAGGATCGATAAGTATTGTGCGAAGGCAAGAGGAGGGGGCAATCATGGCGAAGACACTGGACAGGCGGCGTTCGGGAGGCAAGCAGAATGGAGAGCTGGTCTAAACGATGCAATAAGCACGTCAGTTAAGTACAATAGTAATTTTTTTGAGAAGACTGTTCCAGAAAGAGAAGTTGCCTCTTTCTTGACAGTATTAATATTAGCAAATAACATGATAGGGTGGTCAGTTTGAGTTATGTCATTTAAGAAAGCAAGTCGGTCGGGCCATGCTAGGTGATTCAAGCACGGGCTTGTACTTGTCAGTTGGTTCTCTTACATTACCTAGGGGGAGTGATATTTGTTACTTTGTCATGGTAAACTCCCATTAGGTTTTTTTGTTGAAGTTGATTAATCGTTTTGTAAAGAACTTTCGTTTATTTGGTGGACTACCTATTGTTTACTGTTTAAGTGACCTCGGGCTACCATGATGCATGTGATGATGCGATAGTCGTTTCGTTTATTCGCTAATATAAGTATCTTCATCATCCTACAGTACCCTTGCTGGAAAACCTGTAAGTTATATTTGCCTGAGTTTATTTTCAATTCTCTTTCACCTATACTGTATCAACTTCCATCTAATATTTATTTAATATATTTCTGTTTTTTAAGAAGGTTGATGACCTTTTTTTTACTTAGTTCCATTTCACTCCAAATGAAATGCTGAAATAATTAATGAATTTTATATGAAAATCAGTTTTTTTTTAAATTTCTTTATTTTGAACATTCCTAATAATCTGCTCACCTCTCAAGTTAATAGGATTCTACTCTATGTTGACATTACAATTCTTTTCATTTACTTTTCATATCTGACTCACCAATAAAAACCTCTTTCCCCTCCCTCCTCTACTTCAACTAGCACTGCGCTAGCAAAGCGATCATTTTCCCCATACCCCCAGTCGAAAAGCATATACTTACCACCCCTACCAATATTTCTTATTCCACCAGCTGACACATATTTGGTAAAGGTGCCGGGCAGTGCTTGGTTATGGATTTGGTCTGGTGACCATGTACCATAGTATCGGTCATTGTTGTTATTTAGTTAATATTTGATATCTGGAGTACTTAGGTATTTCCCTTGGCCACAACACTGAGCAAGCACTGGTATTGATTAACAGCTGGATCATTAGTTCTTCGGTTAATTAGTATGGTGAGTTTACTTTTTATGATTGTGTGTTTATTGTGCAGTTATATAATAAGAATAAGTTTTCTAATAAGAATGAAAGTGAGTGTGGGATTCAAAGTTAAAACTATCAGAGTAATAATATATTATAATACAATGATTATTATAAACTATGTCTCATTTCTCTATTTTAAATTCAAAAAGATGGTTTGTTGTCTTTTTATTGAATCAACAGGAACTCATGTTATGTTAAATACCATATGTACTTTTAGATTATATGTTAACGAGAGAAAACTGCACAGTCATACAAAGTTAACACAGGTTACATCGGGGTTAATTACTGAGCTCAGTGAAGGTTATGTTTCAGAAAAAATATTAGGTAACCCTCTAAGAAGCCAAGCAGGATCAGGTACAGGATCAAAGACAGAAAATTTTACAGTTTCTAGGCCACAACAAACTCCTGATGGGAAACCAGTTTGTTATGAATGTGAAAAACTATGGAAACATAACAAGAAATCGTCAACTAAACTTACAAGGAAATCTAAGAAATAATACTCAGGGAAACAAATAAGGAGGATTCATGTTAGGGGTAATGATCCGTCCTACAAACTCAGGTTTTTAGCTTTCAACCAAAGTATTTCATTTATGAAAATTCTAGAATTTAAAAGTAAGCATTTTTGGTATACTCACCATGTGGGCATTGGTAGTGCACTATTTGATGAAATTATTTTTGGCTGTGACTTTTTGGCTAAATATCTGGCTCAGTTTAGTTTTAATAATAGTGAAGGTTGCCATTTAGTATTGAATTACCCACCGCATGGCTTACGCAATATTTCTGCATCTCTTCGAGAAGCTGGTAACACTGAGGACAGGGGTAAGATAGGGATGAAATCAAACGCTGAAGTTGTGGAAACAACACCACTGTCAAAACAACTAAACAGGCAGGAACCTTAAGTTAACTCGATTTCTCCTGGTCGTACTCGCAACACAGTATTCCTGGATGTGAAACTCACACTCCACAATGGTCTGATTCAAACCTCAGATCACACCAAACCCACTAACAGTATACAATACCATCATTTCAACAGCTATAATCCGTTCCATGCTAAAAATAAACTACCTTACAGCCTTGCCACTAGAGCCAAACGAATATGTTCAAGTGAGGAGGACCTTAACAGACAGTGTGACCATATAGCTCATTCATTCTGTGACAGAGGATACCCGAAACAACTGTTCCACAACCAAATCCAACAAGCCATATCTGGTAAGAGGACTCCTACCAAGACCAGCAGCACTGGCATACCTCTAGTGGTACCCTATCATGAAGGTCTAGACAAACTCAAAGCCATTCTCAACTCTGGTCACAAAATCTTAACATCTTCACCTCTCACTCAGAACGCATTTTCCAAAGCCCCTAGACTGGTCTTCAAACGCCCTCAGAATCTCCGAAACAAACTTGTTCGCCCCAAACTATCATCTAGTCCAATAGGCAATACACCCACCACCACCAAGGGGTCACATCCATGCAACAGCCCACGCTGCGGCACTTGTGCCATACACCATCCATCCACATCTTTCAATAGCCGACTCACTAACCAAACCTACTCCATCCCGGGCAGTTACAACTGTGCCACAGAGAACCTTATTTACCAGCTACAGTGTAAACATTGCTCGGCTGAGTACATTGGTCTCACTACCAACATCCTCAGGCAGAGGATGAATGGCCACAGGGCCGACACCAAAAATCCCCTAGCTGGTACCAATGTGGACTCACTAGACAAGCCAGTCGCAGCTCATGCAGCATCCCACATTCTAGATTTTGATTCCTGCTACACAATCAGAGTGGTAAAAGCCTTAACGCCATCCATAAATAATGCATTACTAAGGCGATGGAAACTGGCCCACCAATACAAAACAAAATCCAGACAGCCACCTAGTCTCAACCTCCGATAACCACAATTAATTTTCAAATCTGCCACCTATCTCTCTAGTTCACTTCCTGGCCACTAGGTTAACCAATTACCGTCCGTCATATTGCAGTACAGTGTCTTCTCTTCACCAGACGAAGCCATGCGTGGCGAAACGTAGCGATTCGCGCATCCGCGCCAAATGTGTCGTCCTTTTCGTTTGTGTAGTTGCCAACCTCCATGATACTGTGTTAGTATGTTTCTATTTAACTTTAAGATGTAATTAACTATGGTTACGTTACCGTAGGAGAACATGTCATGTTAGCACCTAGGGTATACCAGGTTATTGATATTGCAATTGAAGGTAACGAGCTTCCTGAAGAAGCATTGATGGGGCCATTAAAAACTTGTATGACAGGTATTCTATTTTGGCCCTGCATAGTATTGTGTTGACCAATAAACAAACAAAACTGTGGGTAACTAATGTAGCCGACTATGCAATCACGTTACATAATTACATGAAATGAGGAGTAATATAAAAATTTGAAATCACACAACCTGATAGTGCCCAGAAGCTTGTTTTATTCAGACAGGTTAAGGAAAAATATTATTTAGATTAGTCTAAATTAAACATTATCCCAATTCTAGCCCCAGAACCAAAAACACAATTTAAGGATCTATTGTGTAAGTATAGGAAATGTTTTAATTGGACACCTAACCGAATTGGTCGTACACATGAGAAAGTGGTAACGTTGGATACTTGAAGCAATCCCATAATCACTGAGGTACCATTTAGGGTAACCCCAGGAGAGAGCGATGTTATACACAACCTTGTACAAGAGTACATACAGAAATGTATTATGAGACTATGCAGCGCATATTGGTGCTCCCTTGTTGTACTAGTGTGAAAGAAAGATAGAGATAACCAATTATGCATAGACCATCGCAGGCTGAATGAAGTACTGAAAGATGATAAGTATCCATTGCCTAAAATTGATGACTTCTTGAGTATCTCACTGGTGATAATTTTTTCAGTCATTTAGAGATAAATTGTGTATATCGTCAACTTAGAATTGCATAATATGACGATGATAAGACGTATTTCATAACTCCAGAGAGTACTTTAATGTTTCGAAACATTACACTTCATTTTAAATGCAGTGCCATCTTTATTTCAGGGATATGTGAATATAACATTAGCTTGTTTGAAATGTGGCTCTAATCAGGTATGCATAGATTACGTAATAATTAAAGACAAATCCTTCTAACAACATTTGGAAAATATAGAACAGGTACTGAATAGATTTTTAAAAGCTAACCTTACCCTGAAGCCTACAAAATGTTCATTTGGTTACGAGGAAACAGAGATGTTATGTCACATAGTAAATAGCCTCATCCTAACAAGGTGAAAGCAGTAAGAGATTTCTCTACCCCCTTCCCGATGCAGGAGGTGTTGAAAGTTTTTTAGGACTAGCCTAATTTTACAGAAAATTTTTGGACATTTTCTCTCAAATTTCAAAGCCTTTGTCCAGCCTGTGAAAGAAAAATCTGAATTTTGTTTGGAACAAGGAACAGGAATCTGCTTTTCAGATCCTTAAAGACAAACTTACCTTTTCACCTACACTACTCCATTTTAAGCAAAATTACTCTATTGAAGTGCACACAGATGCCAGTACTCAAGGTATAGGAGCTGTAATTTTGCAGCGAAGGGATGGAGGATTCCAGCCAGTTGAATATGCCAGTAGGACATTGACCCCAGTAGTAGTGAAGGGTCGAATCAGATCAATTTAAAGAGCTAGCTCCCGAACGCTCGCTCTTGGCAGAGTCGTTGAAAAGAGTCATTCAAAAAGTAATTTCGCCATCGAGGAAGAAGCAAGGATCAGATGAATCGGAGCAGCTTGCCTGGTATAGGGAGTGAAAGAAGGGGAAGAAAGGTGCGCAGAACGGACATGCAGAGCAGTATGGAAACTTTATTTTCTATCGTTCGTGAGTGAATGTTGAGCTGAGAGTGTCGAGCAACTCGCCAGTTTGCGATCATTAAACACTCGCGAACGACCGATTCGAGAGCTACTTAACGCGAACGACCGATTCGAGAGCTACTTAACACGAACGAGCCGATAGCAGCTTGCTGGTCCGCACTGCTACTAATATACG
Source organism: Medauroidea extradentata (assembly GCA_003012365.1). Lineage (NCBI taxonomy): Eukaryota > Metazoa > Arthropoda > Insecta > Phasmatodea > Phasmatidae > Medauroidea > Medauroidea extradentata. The sequence goes on along the minus strand of PNEQ01058150.1, from coordinate 35,828 downwards.
TGACACTTTCTAATACTTTAAAATAAGAAACAATTAACATACTACGCTGATAATAATACACTACATGAATTGTAACGGGCACTTCATAAAGAAATTATTTTTATCACATATATTTGAATCATTATAGCTACTGTTGACAAAACGAAAGATTTCTTCTATTTTAGTACGATCTGCCTGAAAACAAAAAATGTAGTTGAAGTAGTTGATGACTATTAAAATGATCATTAAAAACCAATGTCGTATGGGGAATGAAAAATATGTATGTTTTTAGTCACTTTTATTGTCTGCTAAGAATACATTTAAAGTCGGAGAGGAGGGTGTTAATTTGTTTGGACATTTTTATGTGCCCTCGAACGGCACAAGACCCTGATGTAGGCACACGGGCGGAAAGGGGGAAGCAGTCGGCCATGGTTTTCGTTAGCGAACTATCTCAGCATTCGCCTGGAATAATTTCGGGAAACCATGAAAAACCGAAATCTGGATGGTCGGAGCCGGGTATCGAACCTGGGTCCTCTCAAATGCGAAGCGAGTGTTTTGGAACTGCTCCACCACACTCGGTTATTAAACAAAAGGTAGTATATTAACGTTCTGCTGTGATATCAACTTAGGCGAATCACTCATTTACACTAATTATTTGATAATTATATCTTGAGCTTCAACGAAAGCATACATAAAACAATATGTCTAACCGTAGTGTTTAAATTTGGTTTACTGTATATTATGTAATTTTTTTCAACACTTAAACATTAAGTTGAAGGTAATATAGAATTTTCGTTAGTCAAAAACTTACCGGTACCGAAAACAAATAAATAGTTTTGCCAAGGAAACAAATAAGATGACATGGTAAAACCTTATAAACAAACTGTATGTGTGTCTTAATTTATATTTGCTCTAATTTTGGATTTTAAAAATAGTTACCTTACACATAGTAGAAATGAAGTATTATTGAGTTAAATGTGTTTACGGAATTATGTATTGTTTCTCTTACCTTTATGATTTCAATTCTTCATGATAGTTTTATTTACTGTGCTGCTATTGTTTCTTCCTCTTAGCTTAAATGGTTCGGACAATCCTGTTTCTTTAAAGTTTTCTCAATGAGTTAGTAGTACGTGAAAATACTGGAATAAGATCAGTACAATAATTCGCTCCCTTTCTCGTAGCCTAACTACATTATGATTTCTTATTATTTTGCCTTGCTTATAAACAAATGTTAACAAAAATTAAACACATTATGTTTCGAAATCAGTCAAAATATCGCTCGGCCACGAGACACTGCAGTTTCACTCCTGAACATGTTTAGGACACTGGACGAAGAAAACTGCTGACTAAATGTAGCCTATATCTTATTTATTAACTTTTCCAGACATAACGGCTTAGTCAGCAAATATAACAAAGATTTCCTCTTCAGCTAACATTTCTAGCGAATCAAAGCTGTCGAGTTTGTAGGGCGAGTGCATGACAGTAATACTCCACACATTTCACAGCTATATACAAGAGAACGGCTAAAGCTATTGAGGTTGGGTTGCTTTTAAAGATAGATTTAGCTCAGTACAAACAACTTCCTCGCTTTCATCCCCTATCTAACTTGAATAGTAAAAATGTTTCTCACTGACCAACGATTTGTTTCAGTTCTTTAGAAAGCACACATAACGTTAGAAAATATTTTCTGTACAACTAACGAAAAAAAAGTAGCCTTCATATTTCTTCGTTAGCGTCCAGATATATGAAATTACACACCATAACAATCTGGATACCAATTTGCTTTTGATTCGCAAGTTATGATGTGATATGTTTACGGATGCATGAAAACAGTACCAAGTTAAAAAAAATTTTTTTTTCATCTGTTCGACTCCTTAAAATGGTATAGACGGTGAACCAACTATATTACCCAATGCGCATTTCGATGCTGCACAATATGCAACAAATTTAAGATCAAATTTACAATGTGAAAATGTTAGGATGTTTGGCAACAGTGCACACCGTAAGAAGGACAGTGCTAATGGCAATTACATTTTGCCGAAAAGAGAGAGCGAATGTCCATACAACTTTGTACTGCAGTCTAAGCATGAAAGGCTCTATACCAACTCTTGGCGTTCAAACATCTATTACTTGTAATAGAGGGGGCTCGTGACTCGCGAGCTGCTCTGGTGATTGAGTCGTTCATTTTGCACGAGTCGTTCGCGAATGACCTCATTACCCAGCAGAGACCTGATACAGTGATCTGATACCCAATAAATCACCTCGAGTGTTTGGCACTTGTGTATGATTTGACCAATTTAGGCCATATATGTATTTGAAATCCTTTTCAGTAGCCTACTTACAGATCATCACAGTTAGAGGTACGTCAATTTCATGGATTCATCTGGCAGCAGCCTAGACTTGTCAGTCCTATACACCCACTGGCCGCAGTCGGTTATCTATTGGTTTATAACCGTACAAGCAGGTAGCAAGCGATAGCACCTCGCATTATTTCCTTATTTACTACTGGTTTGCAGTAGTCAAACGCGTTTCGTAACAGCAGCCAGCAAGTCACAGACATGAGAATGAAGTATATATAATTGGCGTTCAACCTGGCCTGGAATGTATCTGCGAAATTTACCCACCTCTAATCATACTTTATGCTACCATGGAGTCGACGATGAATGCACATAGCTAGAGCCCGGTAATTTTCGCGAAAAGAATTTTGCAGCACTTTGTTTCAGTGCCTTACGTGCGCACCTGCATCTTTGCAATGTGGTCAGTGATTGGATGCCGTAACACCCAGCGTGTGGAGGTTAAACCCGCAAATCACAGACGTGATGTGTGACAGTTATCCGTGTACTGATTGGCACAGTCAAATGAATAACGACTCTGCACAAAAACACTCTGTCAATAGCCATGAAGTTGAACTGCAGGTGTGCACGTAAGACACTGAAACAAAGTGGGGCAAA
>PNEQ01058150.1:0-32798 GCA_003012365.1 Medauroidea extradentata | reverse complement strand
ACGTAAACTACCGGGCCCTACACATAGTACAGGGAAAATCACCCGGAGGGCACTGAAAATGATGGAAAACCAATTTTAAATTAAATACTTCCAAGTAGAAAAATACATGCCCACGTAGATAGTCGAGCAGATAGATACCCAGTTTATGTAGGGACACTCAAAGACGAGGAAAAAACCCTAGAAGTTCCAGTGCTCTCTTTACCAGGTTATGACCTAGCGAAAGCCCAATGTAGTGATACAGAATCATTACCTGTAATTAAAGATGTTGATAAGCTCTCAAGGTCAGACTCTTAGCCCAGTAGGCTGGCCAAGAATTTTTGTCTAATATAAGGTGTACTACATGACAAGTTGGATTTTCTTTTTACTTTCCGATTGCACACAAAATTAATAAAGTAAAGACGAAAGTAAAATGGTACCGATGATGTCATACTACCCATCATTCCCATTTACTTCAACACACTTACAAGGATACGCGGGAATGAGCATGTTTTTGGGCAGTGACACACAAAAATGACAATGTCCTCTTAGGATCGCAAAATAACAAAGAGCAGATGGGTTTGATATTACTTTTCGATAATATTGTACTAGCATAGAATAGTAAAGTAAAATCCATACGCTCTTTGTTACGTTCAGATACCAGTTCCACATGATTAATTTCCACAGTTCCATCATCCTAATAATTCACTCTATATTTTACCATTATTTGGTTTCGCAAAGTAACAAAGAGCAAGTGGGTTTGCTATTGGTATTTAATACCATTGTACTGGAATCGAATAGTAAAATAAAACCCATCTGATGTTTATTTCATTGCGATACCAGATACTAATTATGAATTATCACAATTACTTCGCCAAACAACCCACCTACCTACCTACTAAATATTAACACTTTTGTATTGTAAACTAAGAAAGAGCCGATGGGTTTTATTTTACTGTTCGGCACCAATAATATATTGCGATCGAATAGTAAAATGTAACCCATCCGCTCGTTGTTACTTTGCGATACAACTTCCAAATAATTCATTTTTACATACACGTCACTGTAAATATGCATATGTTGACATCGCAAATTACCTGACATTGCAGTAGTAACATTTTATAAAATAATACACAAAATTTTATTTGACCTCAATGACTTACCTTACAACAGCACTATCCAATCCATTCCTCTCCAGAAGCACTAACTAATTCCAAAATCTGACGTGGCAAATTGCATCGTTCAGTTACAAAAACCAAAACTAACATGTCTTAACATAAAACGAAATGCGATTATAGTTGTAACAACCGAACACTTAATTTTAATCAACACTTCACTAACCTACATGGTACTATTTATCATACCAATGTTATCATTTCCAGCTATCTAGAGCACAATAACTAACAAATCAACAACCACTCCCGACATAACAAAATGGTCGTTGGCGGCCGTTTTAAGTTATATTACATTTCTTATTATGTACATGGAAATGTTATTAAATAATCGTTATACATCCAAAACCATAAATATATCACTATGAAATGATTGTTGAAACTTAAGTTTCAACTTTTAAAAATAATAGACATATTAAGTATACTCAATATTAAAGAACACAGTGAAACATTTGTTCTTCAGTGGTGGCAATGAAACTTACTTAACAACACACAATTATACACAATTAATTTCTTCTCCTATATAAAATATTCCCATTGTGAACCTATTACATTATGCTGCAGTATTACTATGACTATGTTACAAAAACTTAATTTTGACATTATTTCATTATCTGTTATATAATTTCTTTCAACTAACTTTTCTCAGAATCTGTTCCTCTACCTTACCCAATATTACTAATCTTGTATCTTCTTTGTTTGTAACACATATGACGTCATAGACATAAACATAAACTTTGTGATCGAATAGTAATAAACACCCACTCAGTTGAGGGTAGAAATCTTAAGTTAGTGCCACAATATCCCATTGCTTGTTGGACATTTAGGATTGGCCAGGACAGTATACAAAATTAGGAACAGATATTACTGGAAGGGAACGTTTAAGCAGGTAGAAACCTATGTTAGGATCTGTAATGATTGTCAAACAAAGAAAGGAACTAACCAAAAACCCACAGTATTTCTACAACCTATCCCACTTGGGGAACCTTTTGAAAGAGTCGCTATCGACTTATTAGGCACATTTCCTAAAATCTGCAATGGAAAAAATATTGCACCACCTGCATAGACTATAGTACACAGTGGGCAGAAACGAGAACGGTACCGACTGGAAAAGCACATGAAGTAGCCCAATTTTCGCTAGACAACATAATATGTAGACATTCCGCCCCGAATACTATCCTAACTGACAGAGGTAAAGCATTTAGTTCAGCAGTCATTAAAGAGTTGTTAAAACTTATCAACATTCAGGGGACAGTGACTTTTGGTTATGGACCGCAATGCAATGGGGCAGTGGAGAGGTTGCATGCACATTTACCTTTATGATGTCACACTATGTAGCTACGAACCAAAGGGATTATGATGTATTCCTTCCCCTCATCACATTGGCATATAATGTGACCCGCCAGAAAAATACTGGCTTTAGTCCCTTTTTACTATTGTATGGTCACGAGCTTGTCTTGCCCTCTGAAATATGTTTGAATCAAAAAATCGATGAAGCTGAGTATAAACAACTTCTGGCTAAGTGGAAGTCAATTCGTCGTCAAGGCCAGACTAAACTAAGAAAACAGCAGAAGGATAAACAGTAGTATGGCCTTCAGCGGTGATCGGTGGAGTACCAGCCTGGGCAGGAGGTACTGATTTTCACCACCACGAGAAGGAAAGACCTTACCCATAAATTCTTCCAACAGTGGAACAGCCCTGTCGTTGTGGTGAAAAAGTTTTCAGATAATCTCTATACGCTAAAGAAAGTAGTTCGAGGGCAACCTAATCCTTAGGTCGTAAATGTTGAAGAATAAAAAGTTACTATCACTAAATTTTCTGTTCAAAAGTTAAATTCTGGCAAATAATAAGTTTAAAGTAATACTTGTTTTGTTTTTAATTTTTTATATATATATTTATTTAGTTTTTTGTGGAAAATCTTAAAGAAAAATACAAATTTTCTTCTCATTTCCTTCTTGAATTAAATGAACTAAAAGTACTGAGAAAAAAATAATTTCAAATTCCTCTCGCGTGTTAGAATAAATATCTCTAATAAACAGAAGTTAAAATTTGTTCAGTTTACTGATCTTATTTTTCTTCTAAGATTTAATGAAGTGTCAGTAGGTTTACAGAGATCAGTGTTTAAAACTAGTAGTTTAAATGATCACAGGAACACAGTGCGCCGAGTGCGCTCTAAGTGCGGGGTTTGGGGGCACCTGGCTGCAAATTAGTGACATGATCGTCGATCTGCGGATAGAGTGTTGCCAAGAAGTGTGCGACGTATCCTGTGTTCTGTGCAAAACCCCTTCCCTCCCTCCTGGCGCGTGCGCTGTGGGGCCGTGGCCGAGGCGCCCACATCGCTGCAATTTTTCTTTCTGTTCCTACGACGCAGCGGATGGGAGAGGTTGAGGTAGGTAAGCGTGCTCCTGTTTGTCTTAATGGGGCTTCACCCCGGGTGGTAAAGGCCGTTGGTGGCGGCAATGAGTTTGTGATAGTGATCCATTAAGATTTCTTTTTTTCTAAAAACCCTTTCGGCACCGCCGTCTAAATTACTCTTTGGTGGTTGGATATTGAATTTGACTTAGTAAGATTTTGGGTTACATTTTAAGGAGCCCGCGCGCCTACATCTGCCCTTCGATTCATTTTAATGTAAAGTGTCCAATGTTTAAAGAAATTAGAGCATCTTAAAGATATGTCTTGTTTTGGAATTTTAAAGCTTTGTATGCTCAGGAGTATTCAGTTAAGAAGTGCTTGGTAAGGGATTGGCGTTGCTAGGTTTGCTGCGTGTAAATGTCGTAGGAACCAGCATGTTTAAGCACTTTTAAGTGTTTGTGAGCGCAAAACGCTGGAAATTGTCCCATTGTAACTCAGTTTTGAAGTATTTCACAGCTAGAGTCATTTGTAAGATTATCCAGAGCCGAACATGTAGAAAATACGCAGGGCAAATTGAATTGGGACGTCTTGCACTTACTTCTACGTAACAGTGCGTTATTTGTATTTCCACAGGCTTGAGAATGAATTATATTGTCACTTAGCATTGTATTATTTGTATTTGAGTTATATTCTCACTTAAGATATTTATACATGTTCATGCGGTAGAGCTCGCGCGAGCACCGACGTGGCTGTACACGTTTTATGTCTTTATACTTGAATTGTATTCATTGGAGGTAACGAACGTAACTATGTAATTTATGCGTAGTTTCTCACGCGTGTGCGTGACGCCATAATTTCATGCTCGTGTTGTAGAGCAATATGTGCTCGATAAATTGACTTGCTAAATGTTGTTCAGTGTCTCGTGGTTGCCAGTGTTGTAATAGCTTTCATTTAAGAATTCACTTATTGTAGTATTTTGTCCAACTTGTTGTTCTTAAAACGAAAATCAGAACAGTTAATAAACCTAGCAATTTGTATTTGTGTGTTTTGTTTGTTTATTTGGCCTATTCATAATAATTAACGGGTCAACAGCTATGACTGTGATGAATTGAATAATCTGCTAATTGAGGGCTAACTAGAATAAAGATGGTGATCACCATGTAAATGGGGATGATGTACCTGGCGGTGCTTTCGACAGATGTTGCAGATCAAGGAATGCCTGACCATGGCGTGGTGTGGTTTCGGGAGCACATTTTCTTCCGATAATTAAGGTGACTCATATACACTTCCTCAGTACCATTATACTTTCAGTCATCGTGGCCAACAGAACAAGAGAGTAATGTTGAGGCTATAAACAAGTATCTTTGTTAGCTGTGCTGATCATGGGGTAAAATATTTTTGCAGTCTTCAAAAGAAAATAAAACTTGGTTAATGACTACTGAACACTACTGGATAGTTTAAATGAAGGTTCTGATGAGGATCTAGTTAAAATACAGGGTTCCAGTAGAGTAAAGCTTGGTTTGATATTTTTATGGGGAGTAGCCCATTAGTGTTGTGATATAGCGACAGAAAATCCGGTTAGAACTTAATTTAAGAATGAAATCGAGTTAGCCAGTCACATGGAGGATATTAGTAAACAAATTATAGTAAATTGTAAGTCGTTGGTTAGCCTTTTAACTCAAGTAACTGTGGTAATCGGCATAGTAGGTGGTCTATTTGGTAAAGTGGAAAAAAATATAACATAATCACTTTCTTAAATCAATTTAGGAAAGCAGAAGAAGATAGCCCTTCAAGCTCCATCCAGGAACTCTCACAGGCACATCAAACTCAATTTTAAACTGCCGCCCTTATGGCTAAACAGACTACCACATTTTTCAGGATTGAGATAAAGGATCAGTGAATGAGTAAAAAAATCCCGGCTGTTTGGTTACGTCTGGTAATCTGAAATCTAAATTAGAACATTTGGATAGTAAAGTTGAAAATGATGGTTACCGTTTAGCTATTCCTGCATTCGTAGTTCAGGTTTATTATAATTAAGGATTCGCCCTTGTAAAATTTTGAGGAAAATTTATTTGTAAAAGTCAAAATCCCTATAGTTCATAAAGAAACTAAACATAAATTGTACAATTTTGTAGCAAAAACTTTCAACTGGAAACAACGTATCTGTACCTTACATCATGAACCCACATTTTTGGCAGTTAGCGGTAAAGATATAATGACCAAAAGAGGGAGACAGTTACAAAATTTCAGACAATTTTGGGACCATACTTGCTTTGTTCCACGAATGTCGGGAGATGAAATTGTAGGCCCTTATGCTGAACAGCTGTTTTTAAGTGTGCAACAGCGGAACGATTGGGTGAAGTTAGGCTCTTTTTCATGTCGGGAGGTTCTCATTTATTTGCGTCACAAGCTGGCCCAGAACGATATTTTCTCACCAATGCTAAGGGCAAACTTAAGTTAAAATGTACCTTAAGTAAAAATGAATTGAGAATTCTACCTGGAAATGATCAACACGAAGCAGTGGATGTCTCGGTATCTTGTGATTGTAGATAGTACATTTCGGATAATTTAGTATCAGTGAAACTTACCCTTGTGATTTCTTCAAAACATGCTGTGTTGCCTACTTTTCAGGATTGTGAAGGAAAATTTACAGATTTTATATTTAGGATTGTTTATTGCTGTATTCATGGTGATAATTTTTAGAAATCCCTTTTTGATCGGACTTGGAGCGCTACCCTGAGAGGACGCAATTAATACTGATACAGCTTTGAATCTTGAAGTTGGAGTTACGGTTATTATCCGTGTATTGACAGTTAGGTTCGTGATGTGTTTACTAATACATCAATGGGAAAGGTCCACAGGAACAGACCCCGAAGTGAGTGGTATAGATAGAGAAACTTAAGGTGAAATTATTGTAGAACTGTTGTGTAATAATCGAAGGGTTAAAACTACAATGAAAACGACAGAGGGTGTGGAGGTTAACTTGTGGTTGTCGCTGAATTAAAAAAAAAATAGCCTTATAGCAGAAGTCAAGTATGAATCCTAAGGAGTATTAACCTATAATAATAGTTGAAAGTGTATATAGATTTAATTATGATAAAGGGACATTAAATACTAACACAAGTGAAGTGGATGTTCGTATACTGGATCATGTTGTGTTATCACATCTAGTTTATGTCAATGAAAAACATATCGTTGAATTGATGAGGCATTTACAGTAAAATATCTTTGTAACAAAAATGAAAAATACTAGAGAATTGTGTTCTCCGAACTGAAACTACTTTAAACTGTCACATTTTACATTATGTTAGTCTGAGAAGAGTATTTTAATTTGTACTTTAAAGTGAGAAATTCTTGGAACTAAAGATCTTTGTAACAAAACTTCACAGTACAAGAAATTGTGTAAAGTAACTTATACAAGCGATCAGAATTATCTGTAAAACAAAACATTAACAACAGAAAGCAGAGTAAAAAGTTATGTCTAAGGCAGAATCTGTGGTATCATGTCTAGTTTAGGTTAATTAGATTATTTATAATTTTATTTTAACTGCTTGCTTAAGAATTTTAACATGTTTCTGCCTTCTTTGATTTTAAAAGATGTATAAATGTTGACTAAAGAAATAAAATGGGGGAAAGTTTAGGCAGTGACCTTAGTGTTTGCATGACCTTGTGAAATATAAGAAACAGTGAATTCTGCATTACTTTGTGTGTGTCGACATCCACAAACTGGGTCTCCACCAGTCATGGGGAAGCCATGACTTTATTTTGACTTCTACTCAATGTTGACAGTAGTGTCTTTGACGGGATATGCAGTCCAGAGGAGGCTACTAACTATGGACTGAAACGAGGCTACCTCTGTTGCCAGTTGCACAGTGCTCTTCGAGGCCGTTTACAGACTGTGTTTACCTACCCAGGGGGCCCAGAGCGGATGGTTTGGAGGGATAGATTTCCAGTTCTGTCCTGGACTGTAGAGTGTTGATCCCAGGGGCTGTTGCACTCTCCCAATGTCGCTGGACTTGGGTAGTGGAACGACTGTCCGATGACTTTTATCCACCACGGAAGGTGAGCTGAATCCTAAGACTTATTGTTAAAATGGACCGGTATAAAGGAAGGCTAGGTGTGAGGACGTTCACGTCAAGATTTCGTTGAGGCTGTCCTTGTCACCAAGTACATGAACACTCAAAGAGAATTGCTTGTTTTGACATACTAAGACTGCCCACTGGAAGACGGTCAATTGAGAAAATGGTTTTCTTAAATCGGAAACGAGCGTGTATCGTCTTGAGGTTGGAACTTTTCCGAAATGATTTGTACTTAATAAAGAATAAATGAGGTAGTGAGGTCAAGAAGTTGGTTAAGGTTAGGGTGTTTTCTGTGTTGCCGAAAACTATATTTTTTGTAGATTTTACTTTTTTTACTGTTTTATTACTGTCGTTAAAATGATTTCATTTGACTAAGTATGTGATAAGGAATAAGAATCATATGGTAGACCTTTGTTGAGAATTAGGTAGTCGATATCTATTTATCTAGATAGTAATACTTGTTATATTCCTAGATTGTAAATTATTTGTGTAAAGATTTGTGTGATGTAGTATAGAAGTGTTGCAGCTGCCTGAGTTTGTTTCAGTTTTTCTCTGCTGATACTGGGCGTAGTGGCATTCGGTGCAGCTGCTGGTCATTGTTATGCAGTCCTGGTTAGCTGTCCTGATTAGTACTATACGAACACAGGTCTGTTGGACGTCATGGAGCATCCAGTACGCCCATGCCAAAAGTCAGTTTCAACAAAACTGAAACCTATATATGGACCCGCACCCAGAATACAGCAATATGATTACAGTAATATGGACGCTGTTACCAAAGAGCTGATAGAAAATAAAAATTAATATAATCTAAAATGTTATTGTAGACATTGTCAAACAGTACGATGGGCGATCAATGTCAATTTTGACTAAGAGGGCGGAGATAGCCTACACTTGAACTGTTCATGCCATATTTAGAGTTCCCTTGCAGATGTATGCACACCTAGTATGATTTTGTTTGTCAGAACCGTATGTAGATTTGTGAGGTTCCACGAATTTTGTACGTATGGGATAGTTTCGCGTCGGTAAAATTTAGGAAAATTATTTTTTTGTTTTGCTTTTGTCTTTATGTACACTTAGAAAAATTTTCATCCACATATTTTAATATTGGTTTTGTGGTAGTACACTTTATTTAAGTTAAGTACATAAACAGTAAGCACATGACAGCACGCACTTCACGCCTCACGCTAGCTTCTAGGCGCAAGTCAGTGAACTGTTGTGTAGTCTTCTCGCCAACAACGCGTCTGTATTAGATTTTCACTTGTGACCCTACAATTTAAGAAATATTAAATATAAATGTGTACTGCACACACCTATATGTTTTCAAAACTTTTGAACTATAATTTCATATCTTAAAAATACCACAAAAACACCTATTTTCGGCCGCTATAAAACACTCTTTAATGAGTAGTGGTGAAATTCAAATGGGTATACACAAGTGTAACATTTTAAATGCTATTTCCAAACAGACAACACTCATCTGAGATGAACAGTTTACGACTAATCTGTAAACGGCCGAAGCTTTACACTCCGCTAGGCAGCCTGAGCAAAGAGCTACTGAAAGAGCTATTGCCAAGTGTATTCAAACACGTCCCTAGTGGATTTGTTTGTAGACATAAGGAAAGACGTCACGAAACAGTTTCTGTATAAGTTCCTTATGTACTGTAAAAGGACTTTTAAGTTCTCCTGACACACTTGCAGTATGTATCTCTGCAACTGCCAGAAAATGTAATGCTATAATAACAATTCAAAATTACATATTCTGTATTAATATTTTAGGTTATTGTTTTTCTAAAGAAAAATTAAACCCATTATTATTAAAGACAACTATTAAAACAAACACATTGTTGTAAACTATGCAAATACTGTGTGAAAGATTTCCTTATTTTATTTTGCTTTAAATTGAAAACAGTTTGATATCAAGTAAATGAAGTAGCAGTTTCATAACAAGGTTTTCTGCAGTGACCTAGTTCCTGCTATATGCATTTCTAAGAATTTATTTTTCTTAATTTCAGAGGTTCAATTTAAGTGATTCTGATCTGTTCTAGTTACTGGGTTCGTTTATAGTAGTCTGTAAGCATCTTCAGCGAGTAAGGATTTCATTCTTGTATCGTAATTCGCAGTATTCATAACTACAGTGGCATTGTTCTTATATGCTGGAACAGAATATCCGAACCATTCAGCAGCAAACAAACTGAAGTCTTTTCTTCGAATCACCAAAGACAAAGAACCACATAAAAGATGTTCAGGCATCTGCAACGCAACTCGTCCATGCGGAAATTCTACATTAGAATCACAGGAAAAAGTATTTACACCCGACTCAAAGAAAACCTAGCAGATATTAAGTACAACAAAGACAGAGAGAGATCAGCAATAACCCAACACTATCATAGAATAGGACATTGCATTTATTTGACTAAGCTAAGCAGATTGCATTTATCTGCAATTACAAACACAGAGTAAACAGATAAGTAATTGAAATAAAGAAACACCCTATTAATTTTAATAGAGAAGGTGAACATAATCTCAGTAAAATATGGAATACTGTGCTCTAAAACTCTCAAAAAAGAATCTGCATCCACTACAGAAGAAAAAAAATTAAGACACTGTTCACCAATGAGAAACAAGATTGCCTCTGATTGGCCAGAAAGCTCGGCCAATCTCAGCACAATTGGGATGCGATTCGCTGGCATGTCCGAACAACTCGACCTCAGTAGCATGTATAGACGGTGCAGACGACTCAGAGCTGTAGTGCAGCAGTGACCAGACCTCAGGAACAGTCACACAGAGTTCACAGAGTCGTTGTCAGCGAGAGGTGCAAGCTGGATCGGCGAGTCGGAGCGAGCGAAGTCGATGAAGTGGATTGAGCAGCAGCGACAGTCGAACGCAAACAATGAGCTCCTGCAGCAGCAGTCTCTCCAAGTTCACGAAATCACCATTCGAAGTCATATGATAGCAATGCTACTGTGATCAGTTTATCGCCTGGATCACATAGTGAGGAACCACCAGAGGCGTAGTGCCTCGCAACTAGCCTCCTACCAGCTAACTAGATCTGGTAAGTCAGACTGATGGTGGACCTCACATACTCAGAATATAAATTGTGTGTTTTGTTAATTTTAATAGTACATTGGACACTGATGTAGGCGATCGAATGTAATCCCTGCCATGGCTTCCAACCTAGGCACAGTCGAAGGCCCGTCTGGCCCTTTAATACCAGAAGATGTCCACATGATTTCGGCAGGTGATCGCAAATGTAAAAACACTGATGCCCCTCTACAATTCACCAAGAAACAGAGACTAAATCACCATGCAGAAAAAGCTTTAACTACCAAAATAGGAGAAACCGACAACAATGCCACTAACAATAACACTGCACACAATACTGACAACAAAAGTGCTAACACTTTACTGGAAGGTACAAATACACAAACACTGCTACAACAAAATCATTACCAACAACGAACATGTGTTGAGACAATAAAAACTGATCCTTTTACTGTCTTGCACCACAAAGACAAGCCATGCCATGGACTTTATGATCCTTTGTTGGACAAGCACATAACCTTTACTGCACCGAACACAGCATATGGAACTTCATACATATTCACGAGCATTGTAAATTACCACACAGCCGTTAGCATATTAGGGGTGGAAACTGCCAATACTTCCTTTAACAACCGACCTCAGATAGGCCGAGAAAAGCAGTTATTAAAGATATCCCTGCAGGTACTGGCCCACAGCGAATTACTACAGATCTAAAACCGCTAGATGTTCCTGCAATCGTTGTACACCACTTGTATGGCAGGAACCGTAAACCACTGGACATGATTCAGTTAGATGTACCTAACAACTGTGATGGGACACACTACATCACAAAAGTCATAAATTTACCAGTTCTTACGGCTGATTATAAATACCCATAAACCCACTACTGGGTTCGGTAACTGTAACAAATTTGGCCATGTAACTGCTCAATGTCATGAAGAAATACAAAGAAATCCAGCCACAAGCCAAACTCGCCACAAACTAGGCAAGAAAAACAAAATATCCCTGAGCGACAAGAAATACAGACATCCTCGACATCCAACAATGGAAATATTGGAGTTAATACATCCTAGAACACCATAAAGACAACACACAAGATACACAGGAAACTAGAGAAGAAACAATTCCTCTACCACCCACTCCTCCACCACAAGTGCTAAAAACACCTATACACCAACATTCATTACTGACACCACAACTCTACTTACCAGCAACTCCAAATCTATGGAAGAAATTGCCACAGCATCCCTACGTAACAGCACATAATGTACAACACTCTGCATAAGAGTGAAACATTTGTACAAAATAAGGCACTAAGTTTTGTCAGACAGTTCTGCAACATATTAACAATATTGACTGATCCTACAATAAAACCGGTTTACAAAATTCGCCAAGCTGCAGATTTTGAACTTACAGTGTTCTCTATTATACAAAATTGACATTTAAAAATGCAACAGCTCCCACTGCATAAAATAGTCAACTGGTATGTTCGTAGACTATTAAATTAAGCAATAGAACTTCATGAATTTCTCACAAGGCATGGTACACAAGTTATAGTAATCACAGAAACACAACTAACATGTACCTATGAAGTATTATTACAGGGTTTCGTGGACCACCACCAACAACAAGAGTAGGAGGGGTTGCATTGGTAATTAGGTTAAACATGACATATATAATCCCCCGATGACCACATCTAGGACAAATAGAGGCTATCACAATCTCTCGACAAACGTGTACAATAATCGCCTTATATGCACCACCAGGAAAGTCCGTGTAACCGAGAGATCTTACAGCTCTAAGTAAAATATCCAATTCATTTATTTCCCAAGGAGATCTCAACACAAAACACCCAGTCTGGAACTGTCAGAACACCACACAAAATGGCAACATACACTTCCACTATCACATACACCAGATATTCTTGATACCACTTTGTACCAAAACACGAACATTTTTTACGAATTAGTGGTAATCCACGTATACTCCAATCATCTCCCTGTTATTGTTTACATTGTAGATGCAGTTATAGAATCCCACACCCAAGTTAAGACACCGGTATTATCAAGAACAAACTGGAGTAGATTCAACACTTTGTAAAACTCCCTCAGCCTACAGATGAAATCAACATCCCCATAGAACTGGGAACAAGCATAGAACACCTCACAGAGGTCATTCAGGATGCAATTGAAACATCTATTCCTCACAAAACAAAGAAGACAGACCCGATTGACTCTATACCAAACAACATTAAGAACATTATCACACTCAGAAACCACACACGGCGGAATTAGCATAAACCCCATCAGCAGCAGTACAAAGAAGAAGTAAATAGATTAAACAAATAAATTAAGGTGTATATCGCAGCACGCGGGGCCTCACTCTGGGAAGGAAATATTGCTACATTAAAACTGTCAGATAATTCCCTCTGGAAAAAATAAAAGACTAACAAAGGAATTCATCAATGTCCCACCACTTAGAAAGGGGCATAACTTTGAAGCTACTACACCATAAGACAATGTTGACCTTCTTGCTAGCACAATTGAACTCGCATTCCAACCAAATGTCACCCCCTCATCACCAAACTTCACAGCACCCATTGGGCAATCGGCGAATGAGTTCCTACAAACACCACCCGGAACTTAAACGATGTACACAACGAATGCCGAAATAAAGAAAATTCTCAAGAAACTGAGCCCATACAAGGCCCATGGCGACAATGTTATACAAGCCATACTTTAAAAACATAAACAAAGCCCACCACTCACAACCATAACAATGTGCATACATGGCATACTTATGACTAAAATCTGGCCTAGTGTCTGGAAAACAGCAAAAGTGATTTTATTTCCTAAGGCGGGGAAATATGTCAAAATACCTCAAAACTATAGTCCAATTAATTAGCTTCCTTAACGGACTCTCCATGCTAGCAGAAAAAATAATTCATACCAAACTCCAACAACATAAACATATCAACATCATCATCTTTCCAGACTACCAGTTCGGCTCTAGGACAAATCACTCACACACCCGTCAACTCACACGCATATCTGAACATGTAACTAGAGCATTTAACAAAAAAACAATACACAACTGATGTATTTTTAGATATAGAAGAACCTTTGATAGTATTTGGCATATAGTACTAATATATATGCAAATGATACAACTACTAAACTTCTACACCCATTTACTGTTGTCGTATTTTCAATTTTCAACTAAGAAAATTCTATCCACACCTCTTAGGTGCTTAATCACAGTGCAAAGACACAAAAACTGGCGTACTACAGGACAGCATACTGGGACCAACCCTCTAACATGTAAGTCCATGACCTGCCGACACCACGTAGAACCCATGCAGCGTGTTACGCAGATGGCGCGACGATCTTTGCAAGTTCTACTACAGCCTAACTTGCGATTAGAAAAGTACAAGAAGCTCGAACACTATTAGAAACCTGGTTCACGAACATGAGAAAGCAGTTCACGTAAGCAAATCTAAAGTCATTATATTATACATACGAATGATCCTAAACAATGTCCTCCAACCACGACTCTTTAACACTGACACATCTACAAAAACTGTGTCAAATACTTCGGAGCATACACGGACACCAAACTCGCATGAAGAAACATGTGACAACTAAAGTGGCAGCAGCTTATACCCGCATGTCAAAGCTATACCCACTACTAAATATATCTGGCCCACTGTCCAAATGTAATGAAAATTTCTCTACACCGCACGTATCCAGCCTATTATGACTTAAGTTGCCCCAGCATGTGAGTATGCAGCAGACATGCACATTAGAAAATTACAAACTGTGCAAAACAAAGTTATTTGGTGTATCCCTCGTATCGCACACGAACCCCGATATGTGCCAACCCCTCTCCACAAATAATTGAACATACAAACGATTAAACAAAGCATGAAACTCAAGTCGAAGCCGTCAATAAAACCCTAGCTGCAAATGCAAACCCCATTATCAGCAGAAGACTAGGCCATTATGACACTGTACACAAATAGAAGTACAAACATCCAAAATTCCTGCTAGTGCTTAAAACCCCTTATTTTTCATTCCAACAAAATTGCATTGCATTAACTACAAAACATTCAAGATTGATTAAACACTTTATGTTGACTAATAAATTCACCAAACATAGCAATATATTAATAATTATAATTTCCCTACAAGTGATCTAACAGAAACCAACCAATCTGCCAAAACTTAATGACAGTGCAAACACAATGTGACGAGGACACCAACTGTAGTGCGCATCACAAGTGCTTGTTTCCACACTATACTGGACCAGTCTTCATAGAGAAATGCAAGACATCACTCATCTGCACATACCCATCCAATCACATCATCACCCAGGCACCACAATAGTCAACTACACTACAGACCTCAGCAGTCAGCTGGAAATTAGAACAAAAGATCCCGAAGCAGACACGTATACAACGGAGAAAATTATCATGTAGGTTTCGCAACGAAACTCCTGCTGCCCTGATACACCTTAGGACTACACTCTACAAAGTCTTGCCAGCAGAATGCCCGTACTACATAAAGCTACTATATAATACAATAACTACTGATCTGCAACCCAACAGTTACATATCTAGATGGCACCCAAGTCGAAGACAAGACAGTAGGTTTCCTCTAATGTTGATGCTGGTTTACTACTGCTACTCCCACATCTTAACATCATCAAGGCCGTCGGGGCGAAATACACGTTTCCTTCCTTTTCCAATGGAGAGTCAAGGCATGCAGCCAATGTATTTACACATTTTAACGTATATAGTGTATAGCCTAACCAGATGAATTACATTAGTTTCCTCCTCCTAAAAAAAAAAAACTGTATCGGTAGGTCACATTAAACCAGCTGGAAGGTCGGAGATCACCTTGTGCTGCGAGGAGGGGCACTACAATAAAAAACTCGACATCAGTGCAACCCTGATGATGGCAACGACAAGTATTGCCGAAACATCAGAAGAAACAGAACATCGGGCTTGGCCTTAACCCGAAACTTGAGCTTTATGATTACGGGCCACAAAAGCATACATTCAAGATTGTAAACAGTAAACCAAAAATAATTTAAATTGTAGGTAATCTATCCACGAAACATACAACAATGGTTAGATTCGATTCTGTAGTATCCTAAAGGAAAATGTACAAAATCTATACTTGTATTCAGTGTGATTTATTACAAAATAAAGAACATATTCCAACAATCTCTTCGAAATTCAAAGCTCAGATGATGAACTATCTCAATCCTTCGTTCTCGCTTATTTTCTTTAGCCAGTTAGGCTCAGTGACCTTAAATTTGGGGCGCCTCCTAATTACCCTCCTTTCTCGCCATTCTACTGCCATGATCGGGAGGCCTGCACTCAGCACAATAGCGCCCCCAACAATGTTGTCCCTTGGAACACTCAAAGCCAGCGTGAAACGAAAAGAATCTACCCTAGGGTTGCCCCCTGCTTTCGCCAACTGGTCTCCGGCTAGTGGGATCTTGTCATCCCTAGCGCAGGTTTCTGTCACAGTTTTAATCGGCAAAACATCTGTTTCTCTGGGCGGTACGTCATTCACCGCACATTGCTCCCTATCTAGGACAAACCCGAGCTCAGCCATAGCGACTTTTTTGCCTGGAAGACTACCTGTACTTTCTGCCTTGCTTGCAGTTGACTCTAATGTCCCTGCTAGACACTCTTCCATACCAGTTAGGCACTCTTTCATATCACGCATGCTACTCTTGATCAGCCATTTCATGTCAGTGATTTGCCCTCCTATATCCGCCAGCAAGTTACTGAAAATCGTCTGCAAATCTATTACCACTGCCGGTCTCGTACTTGGTCCGCTAGAAAACGAATCTACTGCTTTGTCTGAGGCCATATCTACCCTCATCGCATTTCCAGTTGATTCAGCAACCCCATTTATTCTCGGCTCACGTACAAAATTCAACTCTGTGGCCTCTACTGAATCCGTGACATTACCTGCTTCAGGCAACCATTGTTCCTTAGGGAAAAACATTTATGTTTTTCGACGAATGGCCAGTCGATGTCGTGTCTCCATCTACTACCTGAAAACAACCTACATATATGTTTGTCGCCTACACAGACATTACACACACATATCAGCGTCACTGTCCTCTCGTCGCTCTGCCATCGTGACTGTCTGCTGAAAGATGATGTCTGTCAGTCACTAAAATTAAACGTGCTGACCTTTTCGCTGTTGTCGTCAGGCATCGCCACTGATGTCGTGGTGTGGTGTTGTCGAGCTGTCTTCAGGGGTCCCCGACTCCGTCGCCATCCTGTTGTTCTCCGAAGACGCCTGTTCGCTGTACCCTCGCCACCGTAATAGTTTCTGTTCTGGGTGTGCCCCTGTGCGTCGGCATCCAGCAGTCGCTCGTCCCGCGGCTCAGCTCACCTCGTCGCTCTCCGTCTCAGGGTCACGGTTCTGAGTTCGTGTCGCGAATCGCGAGTTGCATACTTCATGCACGAACTTTAGTCCCATTGTTGTGGAGCCAATTTGTTACATCCTCTCTTTTTTAATGTTGTATGGGGATATATTATTATTGATTAAAACGCCGTTCGTTTATGAACTTCAATACTTTGGAACCTTGAACTTGTTCCGTCAGTCCCACGAGAGATGATATGCTATACTGAGTATCGTTTTAAAGCTTTTAACCCCGACCTTCCGCGAATACCGCACTCTTAGTGACAGTCGCGGCCAGAATCAGTTTTATATGCGGCTCCCGCGAATCGACCCGCGCTCCCTCTTCGTAAATGTTATAGCAGAAGTCCGTTTTCGCTACGGTTTCCCACAAACGTCCGCGGTGGCTCCACGAGACGCGTCCACCCTTCGAGGAGGCTGCCGCAGGAGTCCCCCTTAACTTTCGCCTTTACGCCTACGTGGCGAACTCTCCTAGGACAGCCTCCATATTAACTTGCAACGAATCGCATCTCTCGTGGGTCCCACGACGGGGGACCGCCACTTATACGAATGTGTGTTTCTCCGAATTGCTTCATCCCTGGTTCCGGAGGAGGGAGGGTCGTCCCCACTCCTGTCTCCCCATCCATCCTTCCCTCCCGAGACGGACCGGCTGTCCCCCTCCTCCGTGTGGGTCAATGCCGGGATTCATGGGTGTCTTCGTGCAGAAACTACATAACAACTACTTTTTGTTATGTACACATATTGTAAATTAAAAAAAAAGTATTCACGGAATGGGATTGACTGGAAATGAAATCATACGTTTGGTATGATTTTTGTGTTTATTTTAATAAAAGCATACAAGAAATACTAAGGTTATAAAGTTATATTAATTGTAGCACATACCTTACAGTACAACGAAATACTGTTTACTGTAGGGAAAATATTTAAACTAATTTACTTCTCCTGTTTCTGTACTAAGAGGCATAGTGTAATTTTACGAATTAATAGTACTAAGAGACATGGGGTATTTTTGTTAATTACTGGTAATGTTATTTTAAAAACATATTCTCTATAACCTACGTGAATCTCGAAAATACCTTAAATGTATTAAAATTCTCAACTGTATAAATACTGTAGTTCGCATAAAGTCGTTTGCCCTTTCGAAAGAAGTTCTTGTTTGTACAGGCTAAATGTATGTCTCATCTTACTGTAGAATTTATATCTACATGTTGAAAAAAATATCTCTGGAAGATCATGGTCTGGATAGATGAATGAAAAAGAATGTACGACTAGCGTGATTTGTCTACTTAACGCCATGGCAGAAAACAGTACGAAATGTCTGCAAGCGAGAAATAAATTGATGCTTTTAATTCTAAATACGCTTATATGAACATAATAGAAAGTATAATTACGTGCATATTTTGTACTTGTAAGTAAAATTTTTTTAAATTGTCGATAAGTGAGTGGATTCCGTCTTACAAGACAATACTGCGCTACTCTACCCCAAAGTGAACACTATCGCACATTATCGCGCATATACGTCTCTACTATGACAGGTACAACTTCTTGTATTTTCATACTGTGGAAATTTCTTGTACGAACGAAAGCACCTGTAGAGCGAAAACTACCGTGGATAACACCACAGAGACCTCTCCACTGCGAAAGTTAAACTACTTGTAGGCCTATGTTAGCGCACACGGACACGAGTTTCCCTCTGAAAGCCGTTGTTGATTTGGAATCATAGAATTCTATGATTATCGTGAAACATTTTTGTAATTATTTGCAAACGTGTGCTCTCAAGACATACAAAATGTTAGTATCAGCAGCAATATTCCAGTCGGCGAAACAAATGTAAAAAGGAAGACGGTGAAGGGATATTGAAAATGAATTTGAGCAGCATATAAATTTATTTATTTAGCATCTTGAACGTGAGAATTTATTCATAAGTATATTTATTACTAGTAGCAGGCTCTCTTAAACTCGAGAAATGTTTTATGTAAACTTTAATAAAATATTTCTGAAAGGATTTGTATATATTTTCGCACTATACAAGTTGGCATTTGCAAAAATAGACTTCCCATGCACAACTGAACTACCGTAGAAATACTGTGCAATCCTATGTCGCTTTGACGAAACCAAATTATGACGACTTGTAAGTAAGGATGTGCTCGAGTAAATTTTACATTGATGTCACCTCTGTAAGAGAAGAAAATTACCAGCTAAAACAAAAATTCCGAGTAAGTGTGGTATGTGCGGTAGCTTTACACAGAAAGTAGACAAAATTTATACAAGTAAATGAATGTTCCATATGTTGTGTGGGAGAAGTACAGTCACTCTTGTTAAAAAAACTGCCGTAACTTTCCGTATAAAATAATAAGCATGTGTTGAATTGAAACTCCTAACCACTATGCAAGCAGACAAGTCGTTACCACCACACTATTGTGACCAAAAGAAAATTACGAATATACTATGCATAGTCGTAATAATCTTGCTGACAAAAGTACGAAAAACTAACTCGATATCTCTAACACAAATTGAAATGTAAATGCAAATTTTCTACCTTGTATTTTACACATAAAAACCATACAGTGGTTGACACAAATATATTTTGTTAGTTCACACACGTTAGTATATCGTGTGGTTAACACTGAATTTTTGTAGTTGCCCCAAAACTATATGTCAGTGTCAACAATGTATAATAGATTTCAATAAACAATTTAACGGACACTGCTTAAGTATTTAGTGATATAATCTGTTCACTTTAAATTGAGCACTCCCCAACACTTAAATATAAAAAAATTGTCTTTATTTGGCCAAATATGTTACATCTTGATATTGGTGAATCATTTACGTTTGTTTTTTGTTCCAGAGAAGTTTTCAGATCAAACATATTGAAGATGATCGCAACATGGCTAAAAAGAAAAATTAGAGCAGTCCTCAATTTATCATGAACAGTCTATGTCGAAGTTAGTAAATCATATCGCTAAGTGTGGTAATTATTTATATTATTAATTACATATGTCAAGAGAATAGTGTTTCTTTTTCTCAAGGATTCGGAATATATTACCTAAAAATTGCCGAATAATTTCTCCAGAGTGCAATATTGTACATCACATCCATGGACAATTTCAAAATAGTGTGAATTTTTTGATGACGCTACGAACTCACCAGCCAAGTACGAGATTTCATACAAAACAGCAGCCGGAATTATCTTAAATATGTTGCAAAACGTCAGAGGAACACTGTATAATTACTGCACCATATATTCTTATTTCACGTAATGTTGTGAAATCATTGCCTTCAGATTTCCGAAAAAAAGTAATGTACAGTAGTGAGGCAACTAGGTCGCCTCGAATGTTGAATACGTTAGTTTCTGGTATGATCCTGAAGAAAGCGGACAAGTTTTTTCCATTGTGAAAACTGGGTTCAGTTCAGAAGTGACAAGAAAACTAACTGACCTATCTGAATTTAAGTGCTACAAATTGTTCGTAGGGGATGACTTCCTGGACATTTTCGTTCAGCAGACGTGCTGGAGCACAGTAAAACTGACATATCATCAAGTAGTATGCAGAAGACATAGAGACCAACCAATAAAAAAGGAAATTACAAACGTTCTAAAAATAATATAATGTTGGGACTTGCGAAGGCACCATCAATAAGTGATTACTGGACAACCGATAAATTGTTTAGAATGGGTACTGTGTCTTCTATCATGTCACGAAATATATTTGAACTGTTTTGTGAATGTGGCATTTCTGTGATAGTAAAAAATAACCGGAAATAAACTTCAAGTGTAAATGTCGTAGAATATTGTTTAAAAATCGTAAGCATTGTGCACACCAGGGAAAACTGAGTGTGCCGATGAAACTATTGTACCTAAGGTACGACTGAAAATAAAACAATACTTTACTAAAATATCTCACAAATATGATGTAAACAAATCAAGAAAACAGTAGAAATGTACAATGTGGCACATAATATATAAACACCTACATACAATTCGTAACTACTTGTTGAGGGGAAGTCTAACAACTGATTCTATTGGTTGGTACGCCGGCAAAGTTCCAGCGAAAGTTGAAGATGTTTGGGTTTGCTCGTTTAATGAAGCCAAAATTTAAATATTAGTAGAAGGAAAACGGGGCTGCACTTTGAGGGCACGGGTCGCCGGTGCTAGGTGCCTCGGTCGCCATCTTGGATTTTCCCTCAAAATTTCCCTTTTTCCCTCAAAATTCCCTTTTTTCCCTCAAAATTGGCTCATTTTGACTCAAAATTTCCCTTTTTTCCCTCAAAATTTCCCAAATTTCCCTCCGACCACTGGGTCATTGACCCAAAATCGACCTTGACCCTCCAGCTGCTTAAAGCGGCAAACTGACTCAATTTCGCGAGTCAGCTCGAGGCTGTCACAGGGAGCCGCCATTTTGTCGACGCGGCCATCTTGTCTTCTGGAAGGTCATGCTCTATCATTCCTTCTAGTAATTGGTCTAGAATATTTGTTAGAACATGGTGATCACCATCTTGTCTTCTATATTGTCATGCTCACTCATTCTTCAGGGAATTAATTTACTAGAATATTCTTATTATTTTTTATGCTGTATAGTTCTTATTGTGGTCGCCATCTTGCCTAGTCTATCACTCTTCAAGGATTTTACTAGAATATTCGAATTACTTTTTAATGCTCTATCATTCTGGGGAGCCAGTTGCCATCTTGTATTCTAGATGGTCGTACTGTATCATTCCTTCTGGGAATTGGTCTAGAAAATTCGTTAGGCCATGGCAGTCACCATCTTGTCTTCCAGATAGTCACGCTCTTTCATTCATTGACTAGAACATTCGTATTATTATCTCGTGCTATATAATTCCGGAGCAATCGCCATCTTGCCTTCTGAAAGGTATTGCTCTATCATTCCTTCGGGTTTAGACTAGAAAATTCTTTATGTATTTTTATGTATAACCATTATAATAGCCTTCTCACCTTCTAGATGGTTATACTCTCTCAATCATTGGGGATTTAACTGACTAAAATATTCGTATTATTTTCTCATGGTCTATCATTCTGGGGGCAGTCGTCATATTACCTTATAGAAGGCTCTCTAATTCTTCAGAGATTTAATTGACAAGAATATTCATATTATTTGTATGCACTGTCATTCTTACGATAGTTGACATCTTGTCTAGATCATGCTAAATCATTCTTTAGGGATATAACTGACTAGAATATTCGTATTATTTTCTAATGCTCTATCATTCCGTCGTTATCTTGTCTTCTTAAAAACCATGCTGTTGCATTCCTTCAGGTAATGACTAGAAAATTCCTTACATGTTTTATGAGCATACTTATGATAGTCGCCATCATTCCTACTAGGATGTAATGCTGTCTCGTTCCTTTAGTGTTTTCAACTGACTAGAATAATTACTTCATTCTCTATAAGTTTTTATAATAATTACCATTTTTTTCATTCTAGAAGTTCATGTTCTATCATTTATTTGGATATTAAATTGTTCAGAATATGCATGTTTCTCTTGCTCTATCATATTCGAGTAGGAAGAAGGTTTTTTGTCTAGATTGTCATTATTCTGTAATTCTTGCAAGGTATAAATTGTCTAGAATAATCATTTAAGGGGAATGTTCACTGGGGTTTTTTATACTATCAATCATACGGAGGATTAAATATAATATATCTCTCCCCGTCGCATTTTATATCGATATAGAGCTACTTTGAATTGGTTGGAATGGCGTCTTCTACACGCTTAACATAATCGCGGAGATAGTGTCTCACCAAGGTTACAGTATTATACTCTACGTCTCTCCCTCCTGACACAATTAAGCTATCCTTTTGTAAACATATTTGCATAAACTACAAGTATGGTTGTAGTATTAAATCAAACGACCAATCATAGCTTTCTAATAAACGATACTGCTTGTACCAACTGTACAATCCGTCACTATTATTACCATGTGTAGAAATTCCAGCCTGAAGAAATAATATATCTCTGCACAGCACGTCGCTCCAAGTCAGCATCATTGTCGTCAAGTAGAGAAGAGCAAGTGAACTATTAGAGCTTATATATTTTTCTTGGAATAAAATGCCATTAAAACCATTGCAATACGCTCATCACACTTAGTAGCATTAATATTTCACAAAAAGAATTGGGCGAAATTCAGTAAAAGGGAAGAGACTAGAGATTAAATACTTATTACATAAATTCAAGCTATGTATATGATTACTTCACCGAAGAATAAAAGCGAATAAAATAGTTTTCAGAGACGCATACATTAGGTCGACATCATACATGTATTCAAACACCAAAGAGCCTTCAAGGAAATCACTTACATCTCAGAAGTTTTTTCACTTGATTCGATATTAGTTAAACAGGAGGTTACTGCCAACAAGAAAAAAGTTCACTGAAACATTAGCAAATACCTTGACGACTACGCATCTTTATTTGACCAGATAGTTACCCACCATATCTCTTCTAGAAACATTAAGTTTTCTCTAAGAATGAAAATAATATTAAGTCATACTAAACAGCTGCTAGAGCTATGAACAATATAAATTCGTTTCCATGTGCAGGCTTCCATCTCCGATGAAAAAGTAAATTAAAAAAAAACTAAGCTCAAGAGATGCATAAATTTATTCGCCTTGCAGTGCACTGCAAATATATTGACGACGACTCGTCATGCTAGTTCTCTGCTTACATTTCCACAAGGAATACAATTCTCGTTCACCTACATCGCGAAAAACAACAAGTGGGGGAAGTAATGCATGTGCTAGGCAGTAAAATAAATTAATACCGTTAAGGAAGGGTACCTGTATCCTACCCCTACATGCAGACATGTAGCCGGGGGACAGCCAAAAGCATCTATCGAAGGATTGGGTGTAATTAGACCCTACTACTAGAATGACGATATGTTGGAGTTAACAGGACGAGCCGAAACGTAATCACCCCGAGAAAATCATTCAACCAGCCCATGTCAAAAATTTTGGGGGACCTGTCCCTGACGAAGGATCGAACTCAGATCGAATTTACTGGAGAGGAGAGTGATCTGACCATTACATCTTTTGAATGACTACTCTGTTGCGATAATTGTAATGATTGTTAGAACTTTAAGTTTGCGATCAAGGATCAGCGATCCACGTAGGCAGGAGACGAGACGTATATCTCCGTCGACGGCAAACGCCCGACTGAACGGCTTCGCACAGGTACAGCGAATTAATACCTACTTTCCCTCCCTGGGACAGGGGAACGTGATTGATAATTCGTCAACGAGGAAGGGGATTGTACATTTAAATAACAGTTTTATCAGTTAATTAAAATTGTTTATTTCATAAATGTATTATTTTCACATACATGATACAGTAACTCGATGGTTGCAGACTCAAGCCATGTAGGGTACCTTAAAACTTTTTGCACGAGATCTGTAGTGGGTCTAACACATTTGTTCTCAGTTGTAGATGGTTGACGGCAGCTAGTGTCCAACCTGACCCCGTCATAGACATTTCTTCTTCCTCACGACAGATTTTCTGTATACTATTTTCAATGCTGCTTTTGATGTCATCTAAATTATAGGGGGGTACGTTTGTTGTCTTGAAAGCTTTCTTGCACTGTTCGTTCGGACGTGACTCAGGTTTAGTGTAATCACACTCTAACCATATATTATATTTCAAAGAACCATTATTTTCCATTTCTGTCGTAAGTTGACGTATTAGATTTGCTTTTAAATTGTCAAGAAATGTGCAAATATTTTTCGTACTTTCGAATATATTTTCTGCAATGTACGTCTTCATAGTACCCCGAAAAGCAGATTCCTTCAATGCAAATCCATTAGCATTTGGCAAGTTTGGTGCATGTACACACGTAAGAGCCTTAGCTTTACACATTTTTACATGCTTGTTGTATTCACTGTAGAAAAACCCGTCTTGACTGTCTCGTGTATGAAACTGGCAACCGCACTTGTAACATCCGCGAGTCAAGCTGCAGAGTTCCGTGGCAGCACGTACTGTCTTCTTCGTACATGTTCTCTCATGTTGTCGTACATTGCAATTTTTGCTGAAAGCCTTGTCACAGTATCGGCATGAATTTCTTGACACGGCACTTACGTCCACATTCACCGAAGTGCTAGTTTTAGTTACATCGCAAGGCATCACATTGTCTTGATTAGTAGTGTGTGCGTGCGTATGTGTGTAAACGCATGTGCGTGTGTGTGCGTGTGAGTGTGCGCGTCCGCGCGTGTGTGTGTGCGAGTGTGCACGCGTGTGCGTGTGTGGGCGCGTGTGCGCATGTTCGCGTGTATGTGTATGTGTGTGTGTGAGCACATGAGTGCATGTGAGTATGTGCGCGTGAGTGCATGTGTGTGTATGCACGTGTGTGCGTGTATGTGCATGTGTTCCCACAATGCTCGACATCTCAAGTATTCTTATAGAAGCAAGTAAGCTCGTGAAATAATGAATAACATTAAAAGTAAAATCAATATCTGAGATGATGCCATGTTGTTACTTCATAAACTTATTCCCGTAGCTCGACTGGATGCGTCAACTGTATACAGTTCACCGATTCAAATATGAATATTTATTTTCGTTAGTACTTGGAGACATGTGAACATATTAAATACAAGAAATGTGTCATGTTGTCGTTCTTTGCCTACGTGTTTTGTTTTATGTTAAATTTGACTTGCTAACTAAGTGGACGTGTTGGTACTAGAACCAAGATAAACTATTACAATGGCGGGGCGGATCACATCGGCAGTTTACAAATGTACGTTACCATATATCAAATTTCCACCAGAAAAAAGTTAAAGGACAATTATTTTGTCTCATGGCTCAACTCTGGTCATTGATAAATAGTGCTGAAATATTATTGCACATATCTGGAAGCTCTTATTTGTAACTGTACGAGATAATTGTTTTCTAAACTTACTAAAACTATTTCTATGCATGATACATACTTACACATCGAGTGCATTCCCCACAACTGATGCTGTAAGCATTCGACATCATCTGAACATGTATTTTCGCTTCATAAGTTAGCCAATAAACTCAAGTATGACGTGTGTCCAGTTCACGATTTTCGTGATCTCTATCGGGGAAAATCTCTGCTGATGTCCTACTTAATAAAATGGTGTGAAACATCGCTTGTTTGTGGTGCTTCCGCAAGTTCTAAGCCATCTCTTGCCTGTATGATCCTGGTATTCTGATGTTGTTATACCAATCGATGTCCGAAGACATTTGGATGGATGTGTAGGTGGCCAGGGGATATAAGGAAACTGAAGTAGTCTCAGTCGCTCAGTTGTTATTCAGCCTCGAAAGAGTAAACATATCCTCTAGCAGTGAAGATGGACAACATGCAGCAAAGTTGTTCTTATTGCAAGAAGCAGTTTACGAAGATCAAAAACATACGTCAGCATGAAGAAGGTTGTCTTCAGAATGTGAATCGTGTTGTGTACCATTGTGAAAAATGTAACACTCAGTTTGTACGTCGCAGCAACTTAAAAAGGCATCAGATTACATATAAAGGAATCAATCCTCTACCTGTCCTGCAGTATATGAAGAAAAGTTATTCCGTACCATCGGCGAAGACTTCCATGAAAAAATCAAGAGGACCGACAACTGCGACTAGACACTCTTGCAACTACTGTGATCAGACGTTCGCATATGCTCACGATGCAAAGCGACATGGAATTAGCAAATGCATGATGAACCCTTCCCGTACTGCATATCGTTGTGATAAGTGTCAACGAGTGTTTGCGCGCACTGACATTCTACATAGGCATAAGAAAATACGTACTACTAATCAAGACATCGAAAGCAGCATTGAAAATAGTATACAGAAAATCTGTCGTAACGAAGAAGAAATGACTATGAAGGGGTCAGGTTGGACACTAGCTGCCGTCAATAATCTACAACTGAGAACAAATGTGTTAGATCCACTACAGATCTCGTGCAAAAAGTTTTAATGTACCCTACGAAGCTTGAGTCTGCAACCATCGAGTTACTGTATCATGTATGTGAAAATAATACATTTATGAAATAAACAATTTTAATTAACTGATAAAACTGTTATTTAAATGTACAATCCCCTTCCTCGTGGACGAATTATCAATCATGTTCCCCTGTCCCAGGGAGGGAAAGTAGGTATTAATTCGCTGTACCTGTGCGAAGCCGTTCAGTCGGGCGTTTGCCGTCGACGGAGATACACGTCTCGTCTCCTGCCTACGTGGATCGCTGATCCTTGATCGCAAACTGTAAGTACTAACAATCATTACAATTACCGCAACAGAGTAGTCATTCAGATGATGTAATGGTCAGATCACTCTCCTCTCCAGTAAATGCGATCTGAGTTCGATCCTTCGTCAGGGACAGGTCCCCCAAAATTTTTGACATGGACTGGTTGAATGGTTTTCTCGGGGTACTTACGTTTCGGCTCGTCCTGTTAACTCCAACATATCGTCATTCTAGTAGTAGGGTCTAATTACACCCAATCCTTCGATAAATGCTTTTGGCTGTCCCCCGGCTACAATTCTCCATATAGGGGTAGGATACAGGTACCCTTCCTAAACGATATTAATGTATTTTACTGCCTAGCACATGCATTACTTCCCCCACTTGTTGTTTTTCGCGATGTAGGTGAACGAGAATTGTATTCCTTTTGGAAATGTAAGCGGGGAACTAGCATGACGAGTCGTCGTCAATATATTTGCAGTGCACTGCAAGGCGAATAAATTTATGCATCTCTTGAGCTTAGTTTTTTTAAATTTACTTTTTCATCGGAGATGGAAGTCTGCACATGGAAACGAATTTTTATTGTTCATAGCTCTAGCAGCTGTTTAGTATGACTTAATATTATTTTCATTCTTAGAGAAAACTTAATGTTTCTAGAAGAGATATGGTGGGAAACTAGCTGGTCAAATAAAGATGCGTAGTCGTCAAGGTATTTGCTAATGTTTCAGTGAACTTTTTTCTTGTTGGCAGTAACCTCCTGTTTAACTAACGTCGAATCAAGTGAAAAAACTTCTGAGATGTAAGTGATTTCCTTGAAGGCTCTTTGGTGTTTGAATACATGTATGATGTCGACCTAAAGTATGCGTCTCTGAAGACTATTTTATTCGCTTTTATTCTTCGGTGAAGTAATCATATACATAGCTTGAATTTATGTAATAAGTCTTTAATCTCTAGTCTCTTCCCTTTTACTAAATTTCGCCCAATTCTTTTTGTGAAATATTAATGCTACTAAGTGTGATGAGCGTATTGCTATAGTTTTAATAGCATTTTATTCCAAGAAAAATATATAAGCTCTAATAGTTCACTTGCTCTTCGCTTCTTGACGACAATGATGCTGACTTGGAGCGACGTGCTGTGCAGAGATATATTATTTCTTCAGGCTGGAATTTCTACACATGGAAATAATAGTGATGGATTGTACAGTTGGTACAAGCAGTATCGTTTATTAGAAAGCTATGATTGGTCGTTTGATTTAATACTACAACCATACTTGTAGTTTATGCAAGTATGTTTACAAAAGGATAGCTGAATTGTGTCAGGAGGGAGAGACGTAGAGTGTAATACTGTAACCTTGGTGAGACACTATCTCCGCGATTATGTTAAGCGTGTATAAGACGCCATTCCAACCAATTCAAAGTAGCTCTATATCGATATAAAATGCGACGGGGAGAGATATATTATATTTAATCCTCCGTATGATTGATAGTATAAAAAACCCCAGTGAACATTCCCCTTAAATGATTATTCTAGACAATTTATACCTTATAAGAATTACAGAATAATGACAATCTAGACAAAAAACCTTCTTCCTACTCGAATATGATAGAGCAAGAGAAACATGCATATTCTGAACAATTTAATATCCAAATAAATGATAGAACATGACCTTATAGAATGAAAAAAAATTGTAATTATTATAAAAACTTATAGAGAATGAAGTAATTATTCTAGTCAGTTGAAAACACTAAAGGAACGAGACAGCATTACATCCTAGTAGGAATGATGGCGACTATCATAAGTATGCTCATAAAACACGTAAGGAATTTTCTAGTCATTACCTGAAGGAATGCAACAGCATGGTTTTTATGAAGACAAGATGACGACGGAATGATAGAGCATTAGAAAGTAATACGAATATCCTAGTCAGTTATATCCCTAAAGATTAATTTAGCATGGTCTAGACAAGATGCAAACTATCATAAGAATGACAGTGCATACAAATAATATGAATATTCTTGTCAATTAAATCTCTGAAGAATTAGAGGGCCTTCTATAAAGCAATATGACGACTGCCTCCAGAATGATAGACCATGAAAAAATAATACGAATATTCTAGTCAGTTAAATCCCCAATGATTGAGAGAGTATAACGATCTAGAAGGTGAGAAGGCTATTATAATGGTTATACATAAAAATACATAAAGAATTTTCTAGTCTAAACCCGAAGGAATGATAGAGCAATACCTTTCAGAAGGCAAGATGGCGATTGCTCCAGAATTATATAGCACGAGATAATAATACGAATGTTCTAGTCAATGAATGAAAGTGCGTGACTATCTGGAAGACAAGATGGTGACTGCCATGGCCTAACGAATTTTCTAGACCAATTCACAGAAGGAATGATACAGTATGACCATCTAGAAGACAAGATGGCGACTGGCTCCCCAGAATGATAGAGCATTAAAAAGTAATGCGAATATTCTAGTAAAATCCTTGAAGAGTGATAGACTAGGCAAGATGGCGACCACAAAAAGAACTATACAGCATAAAAAATAATAAGAATATTCTAGTAATTTATTTCCCTGAAGAATGAGCGAGCATGACAACATAGAAGACAAGATGGCGATCACCATGTTCTAACAAATATTCTAGACCAATTACCAGAAGGAATGATAGAGCATGACCTTCCAGAAGACAAGGTGGTGGCTGCCCCAGAATGATTAGAGCATGAAAATGTAATATTCTAGACAAGATGGCGACCACCATTGGAATGATATATCAAAATAATAAGAATATTCTTGTCATTTAAATCTAGAAGACAAGATGGCGGCTGCCATGACCTAACGAATATTCTAGACCAATTCCCAGAAGGAATGATAGAGCATGACCTTCCAGAAGACAAGATGGCGACTGCCCCCACAATGATAGAGAATGAAAAGTAATACGAATATGCTAGACAAGATGGCGACCACCATTAGAATGATATATCAAAATAATTAGAATATACTAGTCATTTAAATCTAGAAAACAAGATGGCGACTGCCATGGCCTAACGAATGTTCTAGACCAATTACCAGAAGGAATGATAGAGCATGTCCTTCCAGAAGACAAGATGGCCGCATAGAAAAAAAGACGGCTTCCTGTGACAGCCTCGAGCTGACTAGCGAAATTGAGTCAGTTTGCCTCTTTAAGCAGCCGGAGGGTCAAGGTCGATTTTGGGTCAATGACCCGGTGGTTGGAGGGAAATTTGGGAAATTTTGAGGGAAAAAAGGGAAATTTTAGTCAAAATTACCATAAGCAATCACCAACCTTCAATCTTATGGACCTGTGTTCACATATTTCCCGAATTTTTGACAGATTGGTTGGCCTCGTGTAACTTTCGACACCGGTTCCCTCGCCGAATTTTTCGGCACGGGCTGTCGTGGTCGTCCACAGTCCCAGTTTTGTGGTCGCTTTTGTGGTCGACGCGGTGCTCTGCAGCACCAAATCTCTGTAAATGACATTCGCTGGAGTCTCAATTTCATTTGGAGAATTTTCGATGCGGCTTTCTTTTTCATCACTTGTCAGTACCACTATTCGCACCGCAAACCAATTCGCCATGACAACTCAATCTCTATTGCATGAGCTAAGGGTATGTTGTGGTACTGCCCGGTGCACTGCATGCTGCATCTTCATATCAGCAATAATATCAATGAAGAAGCCAATGGCAATCACTTCCCGCTCCTCCTCTGGACACCCCTAGAGTGACTGATAGACTAGCCTCAAAATATCTTGCCAAAGTTCTTAGCGAGAGTCCCCAGGTCGCTGGCTGCGACTTTAAAGTTGAGCATGGTCAACATGTCAGAAATTGCGGTCACAGGAGCACAGCTTTGGCTCAGAAACTAATGTAAAATACTGTAGAAAATTATGTTAAGGCACAGATTGGAGTACAATGTGTTCAGGACCTCTCAACAAGGCTGACCGGCAGTAGGCACGCTGTTCTGCTGTCCAGCCATTCAGGGTTGTGACAATCTCATATTGGTGCTGATACACCATGATTTGTCTCCATCATAAGTGGCAGGTTTGATTCTAACCTCTTTTCCAACCCCAGACGTGACAACACCTAATGAATTCATATGCTGTGACATTCCTGCCACCGATCTGACGTTGCAGAGTTATTTCCGTCATTAACCTCGTGCCTCATTTCTGACTTCGTTGCGTTGCTATCTTCGCATGTCGATGGTTGACCACCCGTCTTCCAATATAGGAATTTCTCACATTCTGTCCTGAAGACACTCGCCTCTTTCTGCAGATCGTCTTTCACATTTCCGATTTTTCTTTTTGTCAAGTTGTACACATTCACTAAAACTGCCTATATTATGGTATACCATTTGAAAAACAATTAGTTTAAGTCCACATACACAATGTTGGTATGCACAAGCTCACTGATTCCTTCCAATTTTTGTCTACTTTATGCGAAACACTGTATGTTTTCTTGTCTACATTCTCATTAACTTTGTTCCTCTGTTAAGGATCACAATCCTTCCAACTCACTAGCAATAATTCTTGTAAGCATATAGTTATTAACATAAAATTACTTTTCTTTAAACATTTAACATGTTAGTGAAAATACATACTTACATACACTTAGTTTTAATTATTGTATATTGTTACTAAGTACTTCCATCCCATTTCTGACACGAGTGTTACAAGTTGGGCAAGAAACACTGAGGGATGGAGGTCTTGGATTAAATTAAAGAAAATAACTAAAGCCAAATTCATTTACAGCTGTCTAATTGTTACTTAGCCGTAGTACTTCATGTACTACAAGCCAGTGCCCATCCGACTACGCTACAGAGGCCGGCTTAATTGTTACTATGTCGTAGTACTTCACGTACCACAAGTCAGTGCTCATCTGACTACGCTACGTAGGCTGGTCTAATAGTTACTGAGCCGCAGTAATTCATGTACACAGGTCGGCCAAGAAAAATTAAATTCAAAGATTTCGCACCGTGACAGCTTAACCCAACCAATTGTTACATAGCAATTGATTATTTATGTATATATCCGCATGATTTGTTTATGTTTAGGAATATTGACGTTTGTTTGTCTATGTATACTTAAGTATCTTTGGCCGTAGACGCCTCGAGCCGTGTTATTTTATTACATGTTCCTGGTTTTGTAATTTATATTGTAATAGAATTTATCAGTGGTAATGGTCTCCAGGTTTCTACCTATGAAAGCAGTTTTTACTTGATCACCATCGCGTACAGTGACCTGGTTTGCCGTGCTATCAATAGTGAATAGACGTTGTAAAATTGGATAAGAGAAGTGAGGTGTGCGAAGTTTGGAACTTAGAAGAAAAAAAAAGAAGGTTCGAAAAAACGAAATAAGGAGAGCTAAGGAAGACGACGGAAGGAATTTTCGACGAACGTAGCCTTCGAGAAGGACGACGAGGCTCAATATGAAGAGGTCTGCCAAGAAGTCCACTGTATCAGTAATGAATTGATACCGGATGGAGGCAAAACGCCGAATTCAGTGAACTTCTCGTCGAGAG